>CM056381.1:47725925-47979202 GCA_029718625.1 Synaphobranchus kaupii | reverse complement strand
TTAAATATATAGACAAGAGAATTTACAAATCACTGCTTTCTGCTTTTATTTGCATTTTACGTACTGTCCCAACTTCAGGTTTTCAGTAAGAGATGTCACAACCGCTATAATGTGGTCACAACCGAAACACCTGCTGTTTTGTTAAAATTTTTTAATAATATGAATAATCAATCAAATATCCAAGATATTGTGCTGGTGAGGGTATATATAATCTCATAAATAAGAATCTATCAAATTCATGTGATCAAATCTGGTCCATTTTATAGAGAAAATTTGGTGCGGAGTTTTTCACTAAATTTAATTAATCCAATGTTTTATTTGATTTAAAAAATTTCAGGGTAATTGATTCAAATTCAACAGCAGTCAAGATTGTTTTTTCAAAAATGTCATTTTCAAAGGGGTGAATTAAACTTATCAATTGGGTATGTAATTTTATTTCAAAAGCAGGTTTTTACTCCATGTTTCGGTTGTGACATATTTAGGAGCAGTCAGTAAGTTCATCCTTATTCTTAAAAAATTACATGTGATTGCACTGTACATCTAGTATATTTATGTATCTCAGATAAAGTGTAACACATATATTAAAAAGAATTTTGCAAAAAGAATACAAATTTACACTTTTCTCCAACCCTCAATTTGCACGACTTCTGTAGAATGGGCCCATATAAGTGCGTCTACATAGGCGTGTGCACAACCCGCGTACACCCTCCAGTCTGTTACACACAGGGGTGCGCACAAGCATGACTAAAAATATCAAGATTACAATGTGAAATATTATTGTGTGGGCTTATATCAAAAAAATGCATAATAATAACAGGGTCCATAGGTCGAAGACCACATACCTGTCCCTCAGCGAAGGGGAATGCCGCATTAAATTGCTTTCAGCCCACTCCATCGACATCCAGGCGACGTGCGATGGTACGTGTAAGGTTACATGTATAGACTATTTAAAACTTTGCTGATAACACCTATTGCGCAAATTGTCATTTACACCTAATGCGTGAATTGTCATTCAATGGAAAACTCTCGCACTGCAATAGACAGACATTTGAGTGCTGAAAATGTCATTACAATACAGCTCACTTCATGTAGGCCTACAGCCTGTAAGTTAATAGAATGGTTTTTGACTGAAAAAAGTTCAAAACCTTGTCCAGTGTATTGTTTTTCAAATAGAGAAAAACAGTCCCCGCGATTAGCTGTGCATAAGGTTTTTCCGATAGCCTATGGTTAAAAAACGGAGATTAATTAAAATTTCACTATGTTAACGGAATTTTAACCTGATTCTTCGTCATTCATATTTTTTTAATTACAGTGACCAGGTTTCCATACTCTCATCTCATTAAAACCCTGCTGAAACGATTTTAAAGAGAACTAATTTTAAAGAGTCTAATTAGAAACAAAAACTAATTTGCAGCACATTACACAATTAATTCACAATTCATTTAATGCCAAAAATTTTTATGGCAAAATAACGGTATTTATGTTATTAATCAGTATTACAATGCACATAAACTTTGGATGAAGCTTAGAATTTGAGAACTCCATAAGAACAGCCTCATGGAATTGATGTTTCACAATGCTTCATTGTATAATCATATGAAAATCATTAAACAAGCAGGCTAATTTGGCGTTTTCTATGGTGAGACGGAAGCCATTCGGGTAGCTTACTCTCAGCTGTTGCAGGTGCTTTTAATTGAATTTAACGGCATAGGCTATATTTTCTAAAATAACAGCACTGTCAGGAATTACCGGGAACCTTAATGTTAAAGATTATTATTGTGTATATCAAAAGGCGTCATAATGGTTTGTCCAAATAATATTGATCATACTATTGATCCATATAGCCTATTACTTGCTCGCACTACACACGCACAAGCATGTCTGTTTCACCATCATATAAGCAATCCACCAAAGTGGAAAAGCAGGCTTTTAAAGGGAATGGGATATGACATTTTGATTGGTTTATTGCATGTTACACCCAAGACACACCTATAATTAATGAAGAGACTAAGTTCAGCCCATTTGCATGTTGCGCCATGCTTAGCGCTCAAAAAACACGCTGTCTAACTAGCAAAAGTGGACTTGGGCACGCCCTAAATGCACTTTGCTTTACAGGTAATGATAGGTTATAAAAATAATAGTACACATTATTTTTAAAGTGCTTTTCATTTAGTCAATCTCAAAGAGCTGTTCAAAGAATTGGTAACACACAAAGTGTCCCCACCAGATTCCCCCACCCCTTGTGTACTTACTCTAAGAAATGAGTCTTGCTTTTTGGGAAATGGCCCTTGTCAGAGGCTGTTCTGGTGACGCGCTCAAGCAGTTTAGTGTGGCGTCAGGTATTTTAAAAAACTGACTGCTTTAAATGTTGGCTTTTTTTGTTGTTGAAGATATTATCGGTTTGACTGGCCGTTTAAAACATAGAAAAATTTTAGGGTGACATTCCACTTTAACATTAATCAGTTTTACTGTATTAGGGTGTGAACAGGGCATGAAATTAGCTTTCAGGGTATGAAATTCGCTTTTTCACCCACTGGCCAGAGTGGCTTGTGGATTCTAAAAATCACCAGCCATTTTCAACATTTTACCAGCCACATTGCCTTTTACAATATAATACAACCTGGTTGGTTACATGCCAAAGTGGCTGCTAGAGTAAAAATCTTACCAGCCACAATCCAAATTTTACCAGCATTTGGCTGGTGGCTGGTGTTAATTTTGCACCCTGCCTGTGATGGTTTGGCGACCTGTCCAGGGTTATTCCCGCCTCTAGTCCACTGAATGCTGGGATAGGCTCCAGCCCCCTGGTGACCCTGACCAGGAATAAGCGGGTTAGACAATGGATTTTGCCGTATTGATTTGGTTTTTACAGGTTTGAATTGACTGTTTTGTTGGTCACATCTGTGCATACATAGTGTAGGTGTTTGCTGTAGCCCCATGAAATGCACAAAATGCAAAAATAAAAAAATTTGCCTGAAGGGCTGATTAAGCACCATATTTAAGATGTTACGACGCTACCTTTTCTTTCTTATGCCTGGGATAAAAACCTCTTCTTTGACCTTTGGTGACCGGAGGGCAAACAGGATCTGCTGCTGTCAGGGAAGGAGGCTGTGAGCAGGGTGAACCAATGAGAGTAGGAGGGAAAAAAGACATTTTCCTCTTGACTCACCCCCTAGTGCATTATCCTCCCCCTCTATCTCTCGTTCTCTCTCTTCCCTCTCTCTTTCTCTCTCCCCTCTCTCTCTACCCCCCCCTCCCCCCTTTCCTTCCTCCTCCCCCCTCCCTCCCTCTCTCACTGGCTGTGTGCGAGCGATGATGAGCGAGAGGCTGCATGTGCGCACGTCGGCACGTGAAATCTGCGCTACCCTTTCCCAAACAGAGCCTTCCACATCGCAAACGGGAAAACCCAAGGTCATCCGAGCGTGGTCCCCTCCGTCCTCAGTGAGCGTGCGCGTACGCGCGTGTCCGTGTGTGTGCGCGTGTGTGTGTGTGCGAGAGAGAGGGTAGGCACGCGTGTTTGTTAGCATCTCTGCCTGCGTCAGAAAAACAGCAGGCGGGTAGCCGGGGGAAGGACAACTTTGCCTGGGCTCCTATCGATGTACGGTAAGGACGTCGCGTGCGCTCGCGTGGGCAATTCCCTTAATGCACAGGCAGCCAGCGGCGCTGAAAGCTTGCCGTTTTCCAGCATGCGTTTGCGCTTATCTCCCCTGGAGCCGCGCGGAGATCGTGCGCTCCGAGAGGCACGACGGCGAGACTGGCAGCACGACGCTCGAGCGGCAGATCGCATGATCGTATATTTATACCCCAGCATGTCAATACTGCATTTAGATAATGATGCGTGGTGTTTGCTTTCACTCAAACAGCAGGAGACACGTTCAGTGTTTACAGTTAACAAAAGGGATGACGGCTTTCTCTCGAGTACGATCTCAGGTGCTCAAGGAATTAATGTAGGTCTCCTGTTTTCTTTAGCGAGTTGTCAGTGACAGTCCCTCCCCCCATTAGTTAAGGTGTAGTTAACATAGTTAACATGGGGCTTCTCCTCAGTGATGTTTGATGTATTATTCCCTATTTAAGTACGCAGGGGAATACCTGGCTGTAGCTTTAGTAGTTGGTCTGTGTTATGTGAGATGTTGTCTTTACAGCTCGCGTGCAACTCTGGCATACAGCTTTGCAATGAGCAGGTATGGATGTGCTTGACCATTATGCTTGGTGATAGTATCGAATCACTGTAAGTGAAGCCATTCATTTTGTAGTATTGTAAAAGCAAGGGGACGTCCCACATTTCTCTAGTGCGTGTCCAGAGTAAGAGCGTGGCTATTTTCTGCTATATAATTGTAAAATATAAATATTGTGAGCTCTACTGAAATTATATAATCTACTTTAAGGGCACGGGTTGGCTGTACAGCGTTGGGGTGGGGTGGGGGGGGGGGGTCCTGGCTCTGAAACTAGGCTTAATCATTGTGTGTACTTTATCCTCTTCTGGGAAAGGTTCCCACCATCGCAGTAAATCCCCCAAGGTTGAGTGATGTGTTTGAATGCTGCGTTTTCAGTTCCAGTTTAATCGGCTAACGGACTGATTGAGCGGGCCTCACTGGTGCCTGTGCAGAATCTGAGGCCCTTTTGTTTCCACACAACCCTCTTTTTCCATAGAAGTCGCCGCTTGGTGGAATGAGTCTTGTGCCTTCTGCCGTTTTTCTTATTCAGCTGTCAGCTTGCGGTCACTGAGAGAAGGCGGGACAGATGTATGTCCCTACTTTTTATCATTTCCAGGCAACATAGCTTAAATTTTCCTCAACTGCTGCGCTATTAGTCTTTTTACCGGAGAGGGCGACATTAGTTCAAAGCTCCTTTCACCCACTGGCCTTTGTGAAGCGCCACAATGGCCTTTGTATTGAGTGCCTTCAGGTTAGCTAGCACTGGGCAGGAGTGCAGCCTGTTTCATAACAACAGGAAATGAGCTCTGCAGCAAGAGTGATGTCATCCATTAGTTCACGCCGCACGTCTGTGATAGAAAGGCCCCTGCTGGCTCAGAGCACCAGCTCTCTTCCAGGCCTGGGATTGCTTGCGGAGGAATGGGATGAGAAGGAATGTTCCGGCATTGCGATGGCAGAGGTGAGGCCTGCCAATGAAAGAGACTGACATATCTTATTTATTTCTTGTCCTCCTTGACCTTTTCATTTGAAGGGGTATGGGTGCATTATGGGTGTTTGCAGTGTCCATTGTTGGATTCACCGGTATTTGTGGGAAAGGTGCTTTATTGCTGTGCGTAAACCTCCTCAGATTGTTAAAATGGGTTGTTAAAACTGCCTGGAGTACTGTTTGGGTTTATCACTGATGTCCCAATGCAACCATGATAGCAGGTCCTCCTATCATTTCCCTCCAATAAAAGTAAAGGACACATTTTGTATATTTACCTTATAGGACAATTCAGCAATGTGAGCAGTGTAAATGCCTAATGTCACTGATGCTCATAATGTGAAAATGATTAAATCAACCCTTGTTTAAGGGTTGTGAACCAGCACTCACCACAGGTGCTACACAACTGGGAGTAGAGTAGAGGTCTTACAGTCTTGTCACAGGACTCGCATGCCTTATGGTCAGATGGTTCCCGATGATTCTGTGCTTTATTGGGCCACAGCCTCGGCCGCTATCCTTTCCCAGCCGTTCCGTATCTGAATAACCTGAAAAACTACCCTTCGCCTAGGGAAACATCCTGACGTGTCAGTGTTGTTCTGCCAATCTCTAACCCCTTCTCCTTAACCAGTGCCCTAGAATGGCTGCTAAGCATTCCGCTATTCATTAAAATTTGGAGGGAGTTTGTTTCTGTGGGAAGAGGCACTTTTGGAATTGGTTTTTGTCTCAAGGGAATACCATTTGGGGGGGGAGAGGTCGATATATGTGCATAGATGGCTCTGCAGTTCCTACCTGGGATCTAGGAGGGATTTTCAGCTTCATTAAGCAACCCAGCTGGCATGTAGTAGTCTCATGAAATTCATGTAATGCTGCAACAACGTTAACATGATACCATAAGGTCACAAAGGATTTACGTTGATTGTACCATGCTTTGTTGGGAATATTATTTTCAGTCCCAGCCCTCTGTAAGCCAATCCGTGGTGGAAAGCAGGAATAATTACGAGTAGGGCTGAAATCCCCGGCTGTTTGCAGCAGCAGGACTGTCTTTACATCGTTTGCGCTTGGGGGCTTTAAACAAACATGTGCACACGGGAGATATTTTTATCGGGAGGAGCAGAACAGATGCAACGCAAGAAGGAAGAAACGGAGACCGCAGGGGATCAGAGATAGCGCCACTGCCTCTGAAACACAATTCATGCATTGAAACAATACTTTAAAAAAAAAAAAAGTCAGATTCCTTTTTTTAGGCCTAATACTTGCTGTGTAATGATCTGATTCGCAGTGACAGAAACTACAGTAATCTTCCATCCAGTAGTAGTATAATGGTTAAGGAACTGGACTTGTAACTGAAAGGTTGCAGGTTCGATTCCCAGGTAGGACACTGCCGTTGTACCCTTGAGCAAGGTACTTAACCTGAATTGCTTCAGTATATATCCAGCTGTATAAATGGATAAATAAATGGATAAAATGGTAATAAGACGTTGTGTGAGTCGCTCTGGATAAGAGCGTCTGCTAAATGCCTATAATGTAATCCAAGTTGTGATGGTAAAGTTGAAAGAACTGGCTGCAATGACATAAAAACAACCTGATTGCTGGTTTTATTCAACTTTATTTGCAAACACTTCAGAACACGAGGTAACATGTGGTATGGCCCGAGTCAGCAGTATAGTTTGCTGCCTTTCTTGAAATATTGAGAATAAGAATAAAAACCGTGCTTTGGCCATTTTATTTTTCCGAAGTCTGGAATATTCCAGAGTATCAAAGGCTCAAAAGGGATATAATTTCACCACATAGGAGGAAAGTCTAAGGTAAGTAGGCCTATGCTTTTGTGAAATCAGCACAGATCCCTCTTTCTCTGTTGCATGTGGAACTTCATCTCGGGTGTGTTCAATGTTCAAGATGCTGAACGTTCTATGTTTTTTGAAGGTTCACTTTGAAGTTTTTCAGTTTATAAAACTGTTTGTAATGATTTTATTAAACACAATCTAGGTCTGGAGATGGCTATGATTTGTTTGAAACACGGCAATGTCACGTGACCCCGCTTACGAATCATTCGTGCCAACTGTATAAAAAATGTAATCCGAATTTTGCTGGTTTGTCCGATCGCCCTGTTTATGCATCCTGTTTTCTATTTCTGCTGAGCGTGCACGGCGTGGGAACCGTCAGATTCTCCGCGGATTTCTGAAACGTAATCTTAAAGATCGCAGACGAACAGCCCCGCTACGGGCTAAAAATAGTGCAGTTGACTGCCGTTCCGAGGAGAAGACGCAGCACGTGTAATCCGCACCCACCGAGCGTGGGCCTTTCTTATCAATAGCCTATTAGAGCGCGCCTTTTACTTTACGCAGACAGTGCTCCATACCATACCAGAGCTTGACTCTGTACTCATAGACCAAGAACAATCTTGTAGGAACCCAGTGGATTGGATCATGAACGGTGAGATGCACGCGTTTGCCAGCTGCATGGAATGAAAGCATGGATTTGGCTACATTTGATGAATTACGAAGCTGTGGACTCTGTGGTCATGGGGAGATTGAGATGTGTCTAAGTCTGGCTCAAAGCAAAATTACAGTGTGGAACGAGTTGCATTTCATGAAAAATGTAGATCCTTTGGGGAAAGTTTAGTCTGTGGTAATGACATTGTAGGGTATACTTAATGTTTTTATTCAACCTCTGTTGCGTTGGTAGGTAATATGATATTATCAGAAGGTGTTTTAAGGGTTGCAATTGGCTGCGCATTGGCTGCAATGTGTTTTGCTTTGTGAAAACTTCTATAGCACTTTTTTTTTTTTTTTGTGCAGTCAGGTGCCATGACACCATGCACCAAGAATAGCGTCAGGTTAGGGCTTCCCCTGCAGAGCTTAAATGACGGCCGAATTCTGTGAATTTATTGTGAACTCATAAATTATAAAAGTCAGCGCTGATTAGGACTGGGCGATATGGCCAAATTATCATCACATTTTTTTTATATTATTGACAGCATGACGGTATACAAATTACGGGAGAAGTAAACTGGAGGTGTCGCTCCGACTCCATCATGTGTTTCCACAAACCTCTCCGTACGTGTGGTTTGCAACGTCACGTGTTTTTTTAATGAAATGGCGTGAGTTTCATTCAAAACAGACAATTAACCTTAAGTCTATGTTGCAAATTATTTATCATGCTGTTACAATGTGCAATTTTTAATACCCATTGGATGAAAAACAATAAAATACCGTTTATAATGGTATGGCAAAACCACATACCTTTCCGTGAATTCATACCGGTATACTGGGTATACTGGAGGTGCTACACCGCTCAGCCCTAGCAGTGATTAGCCTATTCTTTTTGAATATTGTGCCCTGATGTAAAATAATACTGTCTTTGCAGTTAAAATGGCCCAATTAGTTAAATAAGCACCATACTCTACGCTCCTACACTACCATTTTGGACCAACATTACCTGAGTGGGCTACTTTATGCCGCCTTTAGCTGACCCAGGATCAGTTTCTGTGCTGACTGCTGATCTTTGGGATCTGAGGCTGGATTGGCTGGCTTTGTTCTGTAGCACTGCGGTCACAGGTCTCAGTGGAGCAGGGGTGTGATTTTCCTGATTATTCATGAAGTAGCCCACTGATTTTCTCCAACCCTAAATGAGGTAGAGGACATGCACACACATCAAGAGCTTTTGCACTTTGCTGATAGCTGCAGAAAACACTCAGGAATAAGCTGAATTTAGCTAAAATATAAGTGGCACCGTAGATGTTAAATTTTGGGGGGTGACAGAGCAGCATCCAAGCGGCTGCGCCCCCGTCTTAGACTCCTGCATCATGGTATTAACAACCCCATTGCGACACCCAAATGACTCCCCTTTAAAAGGTAAGAGCGGCAGTGCGCAGTCAGACTCATAGTTATGCCTTCTTGATAGTAACACTGCGCTTCTGTCACATTTATAACCCACGTGAGCCCCATCCATTGCAAATGAGTCACCCACGACGCCAACAGCAGGTGGGATTTATGAAGAGCGTCAACTCTCCGGTAGGCACGCCACCACACCACCTTCCTGCCCAGGGGCGCGGGGCTCCACACATACGCAACCTCCAGCCAATAAAATGCACAAACTCTCTGTTGCAGTTGGGAAATGACCCGTGACTGAAGTCCAACAGAGCCAGAGGGTGTCTGCATTGATGTGTTCCCACATCCAACAATGAGCCGCTCGTTCATACTTGCCATCTGTCTAATTACATAACCGAACTAAAATCTCACTTCCAAAGAAGCTGAGGGTGTAGAAAGAGGAGGAAAGTGGGTCTGATGTGGCTGCAACATGCTGCACGTCCCAGTGTTGGTTCTGTTACACATTTTCTCCTTTATTTAACCTTTGTTTATTCATGCGAGTCTTACAAACCTTACAAACAGTGGGATTCATCCAGAATGTTCTGCCCCTTCCACTTTCCTCACACTCTGTTCTCGTCTCTAAAATATCAAATTCACCTTCGCTACACCAAGGGTGGAGGAAACGGCAGCACGTCAATCTTCAGGGTGGGCGGAACCCCTCGCCACAGCGCACAGCACGTTGGCGGCCGTCACCTCAGTGACTCGCGTGCTTTTTCGCCCGTGGGAACCTTCTGCATTGCGTTCGTCCGAGGGCGGCGCTCACCTCCGGGCCGAAGGCCAAGGCGAGGGGGTGTTGAGGCTCGTTACCGTCAGAAGCGACACGGAGGCGCCTGGCTAAGAATAGCGGCGTGCTCGCAGCACTTGTGAACGAAACTTGGAAATGCCGCTGCACGGGACATGAGTTTGATCGAGGCCATGGTGACGGAACAGGGCTCAGATCTAGATCCCAGCTCCTGCGTTGCCAGGTCTGGTCACCTGCAAATGACTGCAAATCTGTGAGGCTCAGCTGTTCAGTCTTTCATTTCACCTGGTGTGAATAAAGGAACTACGCCAATGGCCATTTTCCATGGCCATAATCCCCGGTCTGTAAATATAGCACACAACTTCACTCCCTGGTCTGTGAATATAGTGCACGACTACTTTCCTCGGTCTGTGAATATAGCGCACCATCACAAATTCACAATCCCTGGTCTGTGAATATAGTGGATGACTACAATCCCGGTCTGTTAATATAGCGCACCATCACAATCCCCAGTGAATGTTGGGTTTGATCACCCCTCCCCCAGTGCTCCTCCCCTAGTGCAGGCAACGTCTCTGAGCCGAAGTCTACAGTAACCTGGTCAGATAGGCTCGCTCAGAAAATGCATGCTCCCCAGAATGGGTTCTGCTGTGAGACTCATTCCTGCAGATTTCCATGGGCTGCCATTCTGGAATGCACAAATTGGCTTTCCAAGGACTGAGAGCACTACCTAAAAATTGAACAAAAGAAACACTTCAAAGTGGAAAGTCAATACCAGCCAAGCTCTGCAGAATATGATACAAATCTTTTTCAAGGCGTTTGGATTGTGTTTCAGTCACTACATTGCTGAAAAGAGTATCTGCTGTCAGAAAAATGGAACTTGAATGAGCTGCCCTCATTGTGTTTATTTTCAAGAACATCCATAAGGACACTGCTTAGGATTGGCAGGAGTGATGCCAAATTCTTATCGACTGAAGCTCTTGGAGGACAGATTGTAATTTTATTTATTTATCTGCTGTTTTTGAGTTGTGAGTCAAACCCACAAAGAAAGACTTGTGAGATAGAGCAACACATTTACTTCAATTGAAGTTACTGGATATTTTCTGGACTGATTTTCAGTAGTAATACTTATTTTAATACCATTCTCCACCATTACATCAGTACATTGGGGGTATGAGGAGGAAATGCTGAAGATTACTTGAGCATTTGAAACAATGAAATAAAAGTGTACATTACTGCATGCACTCCATCAGCCATTCATCACAGAAGCTTTCTGCTGATGCTAATGAAGACTGCACGTATTTATCTAGCACAAGACCACCACATTCTTTTGAGATGGCAATATGAGGAAACACAGGGTCAAGTTATTTGAACGGGGACAACATAGGTAGCATTGTTTTGGAATATGACTTGGAAACATATTGTTGAAAGATTAGTTGTAACTTGTCATCATTTTGATATCAACAATTTTGTATGTAGGCAGTTTTAGGAATGTTTTTTAGAGAGTATACCTTTTGTGCGTGTGAGTAACTTGGCTTTTTTATGCCAAAAATGTTTTTGTTGATTTTAAATACAAGAAATAGATCAGACAAAATGTACATGTGAAAGTGGTGTGTACAGTTTTGTTTCTTTGCCAGGCAAGGTTTCTGGTTAACAATCCGCAAAATGAAAATATTGTGCAAAACCAAGATTCTGGTAAATAATATTGCGGCTATTATGGTCTCTAGGTTCCCCATTTAGAATAATGGAAATCAAAGGGAACCAACCCATGTGCAGTTTCAGTCTCTGGGCAGTCAACCCAGTTCAGCAGTCAAAGTTATATGTTCCATCCAGTCCAAAAGTCGCAAAGCCAAAACACTGAACCAGACACTCTTGTTTTGGAAAAGCAGGAGGTTATAGGTGTGAATGCCAGTGAAAGCTAAATACTTTAAAACCCCAGTCCCCACTGCAAATGTACATCACTGAGGTGTTGGCAACAGTCTCTGAGGGCCATTTTAGGATGAGGGTTGTGTGGGTACAGGTGAGGGGTTAAGGCATAGGGATGAATGTTGAGGGGTTAGAGGTGACAGGTTAGAGATGTGTGAGGGGTTAGGGATTGAGTAGTGAGGGATGTGGGATTAGGGGTTGAGTGCGAGCGGCGTGGATTGAGGGGCAAAGGATTAGGTTGAGTGATGAGCAGATGAGGGGTTAGGGGTTGAGTGGGAAGTCATGAGGGGTTGATGTGTGGAGGATTTAGGGACAAAGGCTGATTTGGGTCACAGTTGTTCTCAAAAGCCACACATCACACACAGCACTGGCCAGAGTCCAAGCGGCTCAAACTCAGTATCTCATGGGCAGTGGAGTGTTTCGTGTGTAAATTCAGCTCCCTAGACTAAAAGGGAACCCTCAAAGCACTGGGCATGCATAAACTGTCACACACATCACCTTTGATAAAGTCAGCATGGTGGAGTTGATGTAACTCATTCGGTTTCCTGTATTTCCCACCCTTTACAGGAGTTTGTGGATGCTGTGGGGCTTTAAGACCCCGGTACAAGAGACTCGTGGACAACATCTTTCCAGAGGATCCAGAGGTGAGGGCCATCATCTCCTCTCACGGTTGTGTTCTTTACCTCTGCAATATTCAGCCATTTATCATCTTATTGGAATCAATTGCATCATTGTTGATCCATGTTAAAGTTCCTTTTACAGCTGACATCACACAGTAAATAACTTCTGCAGTCTAACTTCCACATGCTTTGTCTTTTTACCTTGAATAATGTGTTGCTACTTCTTCAGTACTTAGTTAAGTTTCTGAAATTAACAAAAATCTGCACATCTGCACAACCTGCACAAATTGAAAAAGCAAGATTTATATAGCAGATTTATATAGCACTTTTTCTGACCGAGTCAGCACAAAGTGCTTAACAGACATTGACATGTACACACAGGTAAAGAAATACCCATGTGTACATATGAGTGTAGTAAAATAAATAAAAACTATTTAAAATAAGTAAATTAGAAACATACAATTGGAAATAGCTTAATAAAAAAGAGATACAGATAAAAAATAGAATGAAAAAATAATAAAAATGGAGATAAAAATCTAATTTAAGACAAGAGTCACTCCCTCCCTGTTAAAAGTTTAAGTTTAGATTTAAAACTGGCTACGGTCTCCGCGGACCGAACATCTATTGGGAGTTTGTTCCAAAGCAGTGGAGCTCTGTAGGAAAAAGCTCTGCCACCTACAGTAACTGTTGATTCTTGGAACCACAAGAACGTCGTAGTTTTGCGAGCGCAATGAGCGACAAGGTCTGTACGGGACAATACAATCGCTCAAGTATTGTCGTGCGAGGCCGTTCAAGACTTTCAAAACAAGCAGAAATACTTTAAACTCAATTCGCTTTTCGACAGGCAGCCAGTGTAGAGAGGCCAGCACTGGGGCCGTATTTTCTCTTCCTAGCAAGGACCCTAGCTGCTGCGTTTTGAACCATCAGGAGACTATTCAGTGACGTTTTAGAACACCCAGATAGTAGCGCATTACAAGGTTATGAAGGCATGGACCAGCTTTTTTGCATCGTGCAGCGACTGCATATTTCTAAGTTTAGCAATCCTTCTACGGTGGTAGAAAGCCACTCTGGATATATATATAGAGTATTGAACGAAAGATCCTGATCAAAGATAGTGCCTAGATTCTTAATAGCTGCGCTAGTAGTAGCAGAGGAAGCATCGAGGTTCAAAATATAACCATTGAGATTCAGGGTGTACTCGGCCATCTTACTTTTAGTCGCCTTGGTGCCTAGAACCAGTACTTCAGTTGTATCAGAGTTCAAGAGGAGAAAGTTACACTTCATCCAATCCTTAATATCCCTGAGACAGGCCTCCAATTTAGAAAGTTGCAATAACTTATCTGGTTCGACTGAAATATAAAGCTGCATGTCATCTGCATAACAGTGGAAACTGACACCATGTTTACGGATTTCCAAGGGAGAGCATATACAAAGACAAGCCACATGGTGGTTATATTGAATATTATTTTCAGTGTATGCTTCCAAATGAATCATGCAAAAAATGTACAAAGTCCTTCAAAAAGTGCTGATGCTTGAACGACAAGCCCAGAGAAATAATTTGGTTCGCTATCAAGAATATAATTTCAAATTTGCAATCGAGTTATGTTTGCACTTTTACAAGCTTCAGGGATGGAAGATCCATTGTATTTTGCCATAATCTCTAATGGCAATTAGACTGTAGGATGAAATTTCAAGAATCTTATCACAACAGCAGAATTTAGCAGTTGGTACTGCATAAGCAGTGTTTCCCTGACACGGGTTTGTGGACTATCCTCCCGGGAGCCCTCGGTCAACCACAGTGTTCTTATATTAACCTCGCAGTCACAGCTCTGATGCGTTATGCGAATCCAATTACAGTTTCTCGCTGCAGCTGGAAGATGCAGTCCTAGATACTGAAGCAGTAACGGTGTTTGATCGCTAGTTAGTGAAGAGAAAAGGCTGACAGTGACAAGCCTATGAGTGCTTTTTAGAAAGAAATTCCCTCAAGGGCTGTATTTTGAAGGAGAGATAGTTGAGGTCATGCTTCATAAAAATATTGTTTCTGTGACAAGAAACTCAGGTGGACTTGCCATTTAAACAAATTGAGCTACTTTGTTTGGCACCTGTGTGTAGATGCACCAGTTTGTCTTGACCCTATTGTCATATCCCTGGCCAGGGGCACTTGCCATTTTCCGTACATGCCCACTGACAAGGTGTTCCTTTAAGTAAAAACATGGCCACAGTTTGCAAGACCACAGGACAATGCGGGTTTAGTTCTCGTTTTAAATGAAGCGTGAATTGACTCTTGACGCTCTTGTTGAATGACTCACACAGCCATGGGTGGGAGTAGAGTGCCGCAGAGACAGTGGATTAAAAGAGAGACTCCCGTAGGTTAGGAGGAGTAATTACATCATCACCCTCGGACCTCCACAGGAAGCCCTCAAATGTCACTAAATTATCCTGAGCATTTGAAATGAAACACTCGGTCCTCCTGGGTTCCCTGAAGCTATTTCACAAACCCAACTCCCAAAATCCATCAACAGCCAGAGAAACAGCCTGTCCTATTAGTTCATAAATGCATGTTAGCTGGTTTTCTGCCTGACTGCTCAGTGTGATTGGTTTCTTTTGGTGTCTGGTTCTGGACCCATCACTTCACCTCTGCTCCCTCTCACCGCTCTGATTATTTCACACACATTTCATGATGCAAATGGGGATACATAGACATGACAGCCAATACGATTATTTGTGGAAGCGCTGTCTGAAATATATTTCAATTTATTACTGTATGTGAACAGCACTGGCGATAGAGCATGATTTAAGCATTGGAAAAACAATGCACAATACATTGTGCACATGTATTATCACAGTTTTACTGAGCACAGAACCACAGTATAAATCAGGATTTAAAAAAAATAAAAATAAAATAAAATACCCCGGCTTATAAAACCAAACAAAAATGAGCAGTCCTTAACATGTATACTTTGTGAACAACCATGCAAACATCAAATGAGGGTACCTCTGAAATAAGGCACTAGTGGTCGTATGCAGTTTGTTTGCAATTGCAGAGAAGGCAATAGGATCTAGGGCATTTTGAAATTAGAATGATAAATTGTCGGGGAAGCGAGGATTAAGTAAAAATGCGTTTATATTCTGAATCCAGCAGTTCCAGCACTCAGTGCCCTTGTTAAAATACCCAGCACTCTGAATACTGAACACAAGCAGAATCGCATGCTGAAATCCCTCACTCAACCATACATTTAATTATATTTAATTCATTTAATTTAATTATTATTATTAAAAATGACGATCATCAATTAAATCGCCAAATTCGTTGATAGATAAGTCGAACAGTAACCTGGTGGATCAACCAATAAGTCAAAACAAAGTCTAAATCAGGTCTTAAGATTAAGTAGTTTTATTACAGCAAAACAGTCAATTGAAATAATGAATTGGAATCATACATTCATTGATGAACGTAGGCTTACTACTTATAATTTACTAAAAGAAAGAAGACATTTAAACATTACATTTAAATGACCAGAAAAGAGAGAACCCTCCTCCAGTGCAAAAGGAACAAAGTTGTAAGAACTCCAAGGGACCAAGGAAAAACTTGTCTCTGTCTGTCGACTCCATAGTGCAGCGTGACACTCACAGAACTTTCACGGCTCCAAAAACTCCACAGCCGCAACTCAAACTCAGCGCCACTACAAACTGAAAACCTAACTTCAACTCCCAACTCCAACTGCACTAACTAAAAAATTGATAACTCAATCAAAAATTGGCCTCCCCCTAAGTACCTTACCCAGCAGGGAGAGGATAAGGTGTGAAAAGGGAAGGGGCATCCTTTATGGCAAGATTGGCTCATCTGAAAGTGGAAACTTTAATTAAACATGTTGTTCATATCCCCATGATATTATTAAAAGATCCCGGGTTTTAACATCTTTCTAATGACACTAAACAATCCTGGGTCAGAACAAACAACTCAGATCAATAACTGAGAACCTCTACAAAAAAAGAAATTTTGACAATACCAGTGGTACCACCTCTGGTATTCCATTGAATCTGGAGGTTAAAAGGTAAATTACCAACGGGCAGGCCCCTCACAACCATTATCTGCGTAGACATTTAGACATTCAATTGACTATATTAAGTATTCAACATAAAATCAAAAGGGAAAACTTTGCCCTAAATACTTTCCTGTTCTGTCTTTCTTTAAAGGTAATACAACTCGTTATGTCTGCTCGTATTTATTTGGAATTGTTTGTGTTTTAATGTAATTTTATTTGAATTTTTTATGGGTGTATGTTTTCATGTTTTTTGTGGACCCCTAACCTAAGACAATTTTCTATCATTATTTGATAGACAATAAAGTTTTTTTAATTGAATTGAATTGAATAGACAGATAATGAGCTCAGGACATTTCCTTTGGTCTGTGTGTGTGTGTGTGTGGTGTGTGTGTGTGTGTGTGTGTGTGTGTGTGTGTGTGTGTGTGTGTGTGTGTGTGAGTGAGTGTGTGAGTGAGTGAGTGAGTGAGTGAGTGAGTGAGTGTGAGTGAGTGAGTGAGTGAGTGAGAGAGAGAGAGAGAGGAGAGAGAGAGAGAGAGAGAGAGAGAGGAGAGAGAGTGAGAGAGAGAGAGAGAGAGACTTTTGACTTTTGATGTTCCTTTATTGAACACACAACTTTTTCCCACAATCACCTTAAAACCTACCCCACTCCCCTATTTACAAAGCCAAAAAACCCCACCCCTCCCTCCCTCCCCAAAATAAAATAAAATAAAAAAAAACCAAAAAAAAAAACACAAATCATACTCTGCTACCACACTCAACTTAAACACGTCTCCATCTCCTCTTCGTTTACCACACAAACAGCCTCCCCAATACACCACATTTTTTTAAACGCTTCCACATCATGCATCATTTTAAAATATTCAAATTCTACCCTAAGGCGCGCAGAGACATATCCCTTAAACAGTTGCAGCACATCTGTGGACCCTCCAGCTCGCAGCCTGTTCCTGCGTGTGACCCACGTCGAGAGAGAGAGAGAGAGAGAGAGATTACCATTGTTGAATTTCCTGTTTATGTACACTTTTCCGGCTAATTTAATTTTCCAGCTCCACAATTATTGGCACTTTCATTAAAATGAACAAAAATAGCTGTAAAAAAAAGGGTTCAGGCATAAGGGGGAGCTGTATACTTTTATTTTAAGAGAATCATTTTTTCAAACACAAAAAGTTGTATTGGGCAGTACAATTTTTTCTGCAAAACATTATTTGCACCCCTACGATTAATATTTGGTGAAGCCGCCCTTGCAGAGGATAACAACACTGAACCTCTTCCTGTAATGTTTGACTAAGTTGGAGAACACCTTTGGAGGGATCTTGGACCCTGAGTTTGTCACCATGTGACAGATCCTTTGGTTTGATATCTGTGTGCAGGACGGGCTGGTGAAGGCCAACATGGAGAAGCTGACCTTCTATGCACTGTCTGCCCCAGAGAAGCTGGACAGGATTGGGGCATACCTCTCAGAGAGACTGTCCCGGGACGTGGCCCGCCACAGATATGGGTAAGCCGAGGGGGTGGGGGGTTAGTGCTCTGATCGGGGGGGGGGGGGGGGCTGAGGTTTTGTGGCATTTTCAAATATTAAATCCAACATCCAGCTATTTTTAAAAGATAACAAAGACTGGGGAAGAAAAATATACCCACAAACACTGTTAAATGCTCAGCCTATCCTCAGGTGAGGCATGGGAATTGGCTGAATTCTGTGGTAAAAGCACTAATGTCATTGCTGGCAGTTATGTAGTTGGATGACAGGACAGCATAACAAAGCCTCCTGATTTCTTTAAAGCTGTTTGTCTAATACATTTAGAATCCAGAATTATTTATCTGTGTAACCATGACAACACATGGAACGAACACTAACGCTGCGTTCTCACAGCGAGCAACTTCGGTCGCCCAGTTGCTGGAAGTCCATTCATTCTCTATGAAGCTGAGCGACGTTCAGCGACCTGAGCAACTAGAAAACTGAGCGACCAAAATCGGCCGATAAATATTGCCCACAGTTTTAACTTTTTGGCCGACGTCGGGTCGTAACAGCCAATCAGAATTCCGCGTTTCATATTTCTCCAACCGACACGAAACCATTTCGTGAATAATTGTTCCGTAACCTAGCTACGTAATATTTCCTATCAAACTAAGCTAGGCGAAATAGGGTTAGCAGCGGTAACAACAGTGAATAATTTATATATTATCATTGTATAATTATCAGTGTCATAACATAACCTTATGTTATGATATATGTGGCTTGTTTTACCAATATCACATTGATCCCAAACTACGTGTTGAGTTTTATACATACATAAAGATAGATTGATAGATTTATGTATAAAACCGCCGGTACTTGCAATTACGTTCGAGAAATAAAAGGGTCTTGAATCGGTTTCGATGATGAAATACGGTATAGCTTCTTTATTTGTATACAGTTCAGCATGATGTTGGTCAGCTTTCCAGTCTAACATGCCCTTACACTCCAAACTGGCCCAGCATTTACTGAAAACCGAAGAATAGATAGATAAAGATCGCCAGCTCGCAACGAAGATAGATATAGCCTATCGCTAGCTAGCGAGAACACATAATTATTAGTGTCATGACATAACTATAAAGAATAAGCTGCATCGCAAATACACTGCCCGTCCAAAAAAAAAGTCACACACTCTAATATTTAGTTGGACCGCCTTTAGCTTTGATTACGGCATGCATTCATCATGGCATTGTTTTCAACAACCTTATGCAACGTCACAACATTTATTTCCGTCCAGAGTTGCATTAATTTTTGGCCGAGATCTTGTATTTACGACGGGAGAGTCGAACCAGTCTGTAAAGTATTTTCCAGCACATCACAAAGACTTTCAATGGGGTTAGGGTCAGGACTCTGGTGGCCAATTCATGTTTGAAAATGATTCCTCGTGCTCCCTGAACCACTCTTTCACAATTTGAGCCCGATGAATCTTGGCATTGTCGTCCTGGAATATGCCCATTGATGGGATAACCTGGTCATTCAGTACATTTAGGTACTCAGCTGATTTCATTTTATTGCTGCATAATGTTGCTGAGCCTAGACCTGACCAATTGAAACAACCCCAGATCATAACACTGCCTCCAGAGGCTTGTACAGTAGGCACTATGCATGACGGGTGCAACGGCGACTTTTTTTTTGGACGGGCAGTGTATGTCTTTCTTATATGTAGGCTACTGCCGTTGTTTCTCTTCATCAAAAAATTGTAGCTGTACGAGCTGACTTGGATGACACAACGGGAAGCTCTTGCCCCGCCCCCAGCCTAGTAGACTTGACCGACCCAGCAACCAAGTTGCTCGCTGTGAGAACGCGGCTTAACAGTTGAGGCTGAGCACAGAGATTCCCAAAATTCTGCTGCTGTTCTACATTATTGTTATTATTTATTTTATGTGTATTTTTTTATTTTAGGGTGCGACATTTGACCACAAATAATTGTACCTGGGCCACTACATTCAATGAGCTGGTCTTGTGGGGAAAAAAGTAGTTGCTGTTCCTGCAGTACAAAATACAAATAAACACAGACGGTTCGACACCAACAATAAACAATTTGGTTCCCAAACTTATGATTCAGTATAAACCTTCAGTACAAAATCAAGCTTAAGTTCAGAAGAAATTTGAGTTCATCATTCAGTTGAGTGGATTTGAGTAGCTTTGAATCTTTGAGGTAAAAAAAAGTGAAAGACAACTTTAGAATGTGCTGCTACAGCATCAAGATGTGCTCATAGAGTAAGATGGCTCTGCTCAACATTATAGTTGTTATGCAAGCACTGCCGCTGTGAAGTGATTATTATTGACTACGCAAGACACAATAAAAACAATCACCACGGTGATAATTGCTACTCAGCGGAAGATTGAATGGTAAATGTGATGGTGATTCAAGTGAAGCTGTTGAGATGGGTAAAAGCCCCACTCTGAAAGCAGAGACAAGGTTGCTGCAGCTCAGAGCTGTTTCTGAGACAGAATCGGAGGCACTGTTGCCCTTTACGCTTCTGCTTGATCCCTCTGTCTTGGCCAAACCTTTATAAGACACCCAGTTCTCCTGTATGTTGCCGGATCGGGTTTCTGCTGTCAGCATGCCATAGAAATTCGGTTTTGAGCATGTGCCCTGCTGGGGATTGGTGCCATACCCTCGGCCAGCGACCAGTGCTGTGCCCTCTGTGCGCGGACGTCTGGTAATCGCTGTCGCGCCCTCTCTCTGCAGGTACGTGTGCATCGCCATGGAGGCCCTGGATCAGCTCCTGATGGCCTGTCACTGCCAGAGCATTAACCTGTTCGTAGAGAGTTTCCTGAAGATGGTCCAGAAGCTTCTGGAGGCAGACAAACCCGACCTGCAGATCCTGGGCACCAACTCGGTGAGTCACCGCCAAACCGCCATATTCAGAGGCTAACCAGGCAGAGAACTCAATCTCACAATAAGCATACAATAAATATGAAAAGGATCAACATGAACAAATAGTTAACTTCAATCAATTTAAAGAGCAGTATTGAGAGCAATATAAAACAATATGCAAATACAATTAATGCATTAACTCAGATTAATTAATGTATCCTTGTTGTTCAGTCTTACCCAATATATATATTTTTTTAAATATAGACCAGGGTGTCCAGTCTTATCCGAAAGTGGGTGCAGGCTTTTGTTTTAGCCCAGCACTAAGACACCTGATTCTACTTATCAAGGTCTTGATTGAAGACCGTGATTATTTAATAAGTTCAATTAGGTGTCGTAGTGCTGGGCTAAAACAAAAACCTACACCCACGTCACACCCTTTTCGGATGAGCGGGGGATACCCCTGATATAGACAAATAGCCTTTCCACCGTGTTAACAACAACTCCTCTTTCAGAATGGGCTCGCCAGACAGCTGCTTCGATAATAATTATTTTTAACACGTCTTCAGAGAGTTTCCCACCGTTATTTGAGACCTTCTCAAGGGGCCTGTTCCGACACCACAGCTTTAATGGGATAGGTCTGTGTCGATGGGCCAATGTCGGTCGCACAAACAGCACATGGCCGTAAGTATTACGGGGCCTTTTTCGGGGAGTGTAGCCAGCCAGTTAGAGGATGTGGTCCGTTTACAGCTGATTAATACTGATGTCAAGAATCCACGAGTGGGTTGCGACGCGCACGGGGTAACATCACCGTAGCTTACGAGAGGCTGACTCCCTAAGCGTTCCATTGAATGCATTACGGGGCATTAGGCTCATTCATTACCTCCCAGTCCCCACTTTGTACCTCACGGCTGCTCATGCATCAGTAGAGTTCATTAGTGTTAGTTGATTTGTCATTGTTTGCTCCACAATTAAGTGTAAAAATCTATGCGCTTCAACAAACTGAAAAACCAAGGCGCATTTGTATCAGTGTTGTATTTTGTGCTTTGGTTTCATTAACTAATGGAAAAATGTCAAGTAGTCCTACCTTCCAAATTAGTACTACTAATTCCAAAAGTACTTCCAAAGTACTACTGCATTCCATTCTGGTAAAGCATATCATGATGTCTGTTTTCAAAAAGAACAGTGAAGCCGTGCCAAGCTGAAAATGCAATCAGTCTTATTATCAGTACCACTGAAAAAAGGTTGGATGTTGAAAAGCTAACTTTGTATGCTACCTGTGTTTTTTGTGATGGTAACCTAATCAAATTACAAAATAATTTCCCTAAATCATTTTCCTAAGTTGCATTTTAATTTTAAAACATTTTGGAAGTTCCGTCGTGATCGGCAAACCCAGTCTTTCGATTTGGCATTTTAATACAATTCCCATCAAGCATTACCAACCTCTCATAGACACCATTGGTAATGAAATTACCTATCGGTGCTTGATGCAGAAACACAGAAATGGTTGCATACGCTGTCTTTCAAGGTAGTTTAACAGGAACATGGAACAAAATACTGGGCTGCGGATGTACAGCTGATTTATTTCAAATTTAATGCTTCTCGTTTATTTTGTCACATTAAAAGCCTGAGCTCATTATGCATCATTTTCTGACACATAACTTTCTAATTTATTAGATTTGTGCTGATATTGTATTGTTCTGTTTATATCCAGACAAATCAATACTCTTGCATAAACAGTTTCATTTTGTGCATCAATAGTTGTGTCTGTTTTTGAGTTTTTAAAGGTAAGCTCAGCCACTACAGATGATACTCATTTGATGAGCCATTATAGCCTCTTCCTCAGGAAACTGAGTAGAATGTTTTACCACAGCTTGTGTGTGTTTGTGTGTGTTTAGAGTTGTCACATCTGTCCAAGAATTGTCACATCTGTCCAAGTTTACAGCCCAGCTTATCTAGGGGACTAAAATGCACCCAGACTGGAGATAAAGGAGAGATTACTTTTGCAGAACTAGGCCAGCATCAATGAGCTTTAATATAATATTGCTGATGAATATGGGAGAGACCGTCTGCACTGAAGTGAAAGGAACACCCGGTCTTTTTGAAATGTCTGGGCTATTGCTTTGCTGGCTTCTTGCACAAGTATTATTTCAGCCACCTGTTTTTAGTACTGATATTAACTTAAAGGCATACTGAACTTTGTTAGAACATAATATTATATAGCTGCCTGGTGCTGATATGAGTCATAATATTCACGCTCATCTTCATGACTTGCTCCAGTGGTCAGCAACTGGCCAACGGAGAATGTCTCAAAAAGAAACATGTCTCAAAAGCACACTTTTAGCACATAAACGAATGCAAACAACGCGGATTATGCCGATATATAAAAACACGACATCCAGTACTGAACATTTGAAAAGATAAAAAGCTCCATTCATGATATTTTACACTTTTTCCAAGTCTAAAGGTTTGGAAAAAGATCCGATCGTTAGCTTATGAGGAACTTCCTTGTTTCGTTCTTGCGCCAGTAATGGTCCCACCACAGAACTGTATAAGGACTCCTGCCCACTTCCTGAAGCGTGCGTTAGTAAACAAACCGAGCAAGTTAGCAAAGAAGTTAGCAACAGTTGCTACTTCTCAGAAAATAGTTATTCAAAATCAAATCAATCAAAATTTCTTTCAAAAGTTTAAAACGTTCGGTACTGGATGTCATGATTTTATATATCTGCATAATCTGCGTTGTTTGCATTCGAGTGAATGGAGAGAGTTTATTCAAGTGAATGGAGAGGGAAAAAATGTCATTCTCCGTTGGCCAGTTGCTGACCACTGGAGCGAGTTATGAAGATGAGCGTGAATATTACTCATATCGACTCATATCGGCGCCAGGTAGCTATACAATGTTATGTTCCAACAAAGTTCAGTATGCCTTTAGGTATGGTACTTGTTAAATAGTTGGGTTTGCTATCTAACCTAATTGGTCCACAGGAAAATCATTAAATGCTTAGTAATTTGAATCTTTTTTACTATAGTATGGCTGGCTCTATTGTTTGAACTTCTGTTCTGAGTGCTAGCTCGCAGAGAAGTATTTGTTAGAAATTCCAAGCATTTTTTTATTTTTTTATTTGCCCAGTATAACATAACCTAACAAGAGCTTGTGAAACATATAAAACAGTTATTTATAATAACAGTTATTTATAATAATCTTTTCTTAATGATCTTTATTGACATTACATTACATTACATTCATTACATATTGACATTACATTACATTACATTCATTTAGCAGACGCTTTTATCCAAAGCGACGTACAGTAAGTGCGTACAGAGACATCATCAAGATCACTACAGAACAGACAAAGCACATCCTTCCCATAATGTAGCAGCTATCCCTAGCAATGAACGTCGACTGTAGTTCACAGTAAGCTGTGGGCAAATCAGCAACACCACACTTCCATTCCAAATACTATTATAAACTATAATAAACAGACAGGAAAACACAGGGAACTAGTAAACCGGGAACTGATATTCCTAGGTGAGGATATCAGTCAGGGTGGAGTCTGAAGAGGTGTGTCTTCAGGCCTCGACAGAATGCAGGCAGGGTTGGAGTAGAACTTAGGGGAATGGGAAGTTCATTCCACCACTGAGGAGCTAATGTGGAAAAACTCCGCAGTCGGGACAAGCGAGAGCCTTTGACACGGAGGGGGGGAAGTGCCAGTCGTCCTGCTGTAGAAGAGCGAAGTGGTCGAGCAGGAACATAGTTCTGGATTAAGTCCTGCAGGTAGGCGGGGCCTGTCCTATTGGCTGCAGTGTAGGCCAGGGTCAGAACTTTGAACCTGATCCTGGCTGCAACTGGCAGCCAGTGGAGAGACCTCAGCAGGGGGGTTACATGGGAAGATTTCGGGAGGTTGAACACAAGCCGGGCAGCTGCATTCTGGATCAGTTGAAGAGGCAGAATGATGCAGGCTGGTAGGCTTGCGAGCAGGGAGTTGCAGTTGTCCAGGCGTGAGGTGACCATGGTCTGGACAAGAAGCTGGGTGGAGTAGGTGGTCAGGTACGGTCGAATCCTCCTGATGTTGTACAGGAGGAACCTGCAGGACCGTGCCGTCGCCCTGATGTGCTCTTTGAAGTCCAGCCGGTCGTCCAGGACCACCCCCAGGTTCCTTGCAGAGAGGGAGGCAGCCACCACGGTCCCATCAACGGTGATGGAGAGGTCATGTAGTGGGGAGGTTTTGTACGGCATGAAGAGGAGCTCTGTCTTGTCAAGGTTGAGCTTCAGGTGATGGGTAGCCATCCACTCAGAGATGTCAGTCAGACAAGCAGATATCCTCTCCTTAACCTGTGGGGTAGAGGGAGGGAAAGAGAGGAAGAGTTGAGTATCATCAGCATAGCTATGGTATGAGAAGCCATGTGAATGAATTACTGAGCCAAGAGACTTAGTATGACTAAGAGACTTGGTAGGATCTATCAGTGAGATACGATACAAACCAAGAGAGGGCAGTTCCAGAAATGCCCATCTCAGCGAGTGTGGAGATCAGGAGTTTGTGGTTGTCCGTGTCGAATGCCGCAGACAGGTCAAGGAGAATCAGAACAGAGGAGAGGGAGGAGGCTCTAGCAGTGGCGAGTGCCTCAGTCACAGCCAGGAGAGCAGTTTCAGTGGAATGGCCGGTTCTGAAGCCAGACTGATGCGGGTCAAGCAGGTTGTTCAGGTGGAGAAAAACAGACAGTTGGTTAAGGACAGCACGTTCAATTGTTTTGGACAGGAAGGGCAAGAGAGAAACAGGACGGTAGTTCCTGACATCAGCGGGATCTAAGCTAGGTTTTTTAAGGAGTGGGGTTACACGGGCAGTTTTAAAGGCAGCAGGAACATGGCCACAGATTAGGGAGGTGTTAATAATGGAGGACAGATATGGAAGGAGCTCAGCAGATATAGACTGGAGGACTGCTGAAGGTATGGGGTCTAGTGGACAGGTGGTTGCGCGATGGCGCGTCACCAGCTCGAGCACATCTGAGTCCTCCAGAGTCTTGAAGGACGACAGTGTAGCGATGGGTTCAGTATGGGGGATGTGGGGTGTCACCGGATGCGTGAAGGAGTTCCGGATCGCGGCCACCTTCCCCTCAAAGTGGGTCAGGAAGTCATCTGCAGAGAGGGAGGAGGGTGAAGGGGGGTGGAGGGGGGGTGAGCAGGGAGGAGAAGGTGGAAAAGAGTTTACGTGGGTTAGATAGACATGTATCAATTTTAGACTGGAAAAATTAAGTTTTAGCTGATGTGGTTGCAGCTGTGAAGGCAGCCAGCAGAGTGTGGTAGGAGGCCAGGTCATCTGGGGATCTGGATTTCCTCCACTTTCTCTCAGCGGCTCGTAGCATGGTTCTGCTGGATCTGAGAGAATCCGTCAGCCACGGGGGGGGGGGGGGGGCGGGGGGGGTGATAGTCGGGCTGGTTTGGAGACAAGAGGACATAGTGAGTTGAGAGACTGAGGGAGGCATGAGTTAAACACAGAGGTGGCAACATCAATAGGCATTTTAGCAAAGGTAGCAGGAGGAGGAAGTGCAGAGAGAGCAGAAGTAGTGAGAGAGGAGTGTGAGAGGGTGCGGAGATTTCTCCTGAACATAACAGCGGGTGGGTTGTTAGCGGAGTTGAGGGAGAGTGGGCAGGAGAGAGAAAATGAGATAAAGAAATGGTCCGATACGTGGAGGGGGGTCACCGTGAGTTCAGATGTGGCGCAACTCCTGGTGAGTACAAGGTCCAGTTGGTTACCACCCTTGTGGGTGGCAGGCGATGGGGACTGAGTGAGGGCAAAGGACTGGAGGAGTGAGGTGACACTGGATAGCTGGGCACTGTCTGGTTGGAGGTTGAAGTCTCCCAGTAGGATTACAGGGGTACAGGGGTACCATATTGAGTTGGCATATCAGTACAGTAGATAAAAAAACTGAGCATATATAAAAACAAATAAAAACTGAGTTTCAGCTAACAAGCCTTCTTCAGGGTATGATCTAACTAACAAGGCAAGTGATATTTATACCCAGTTAAATCATGTCTAATTAATATCAGGTAATATCTGATTTGGTCAGATCATATCCAAAAACCTAACAATAACCTACCAATATTGATTCATTCACAAGCTACTAAAATATAGGCTACAGGTACAATTTTACTCATACAAAACAAGATAAATAGCTGTTTAGGAAATGTATACTCATGGAATCCACCAGCATACATGAAAGTATCTATAAGACAAACAATATTTAATTGTTTGCAGTAAAGTGTTATATTGTTACATGATAATCATTTACCATAGATCAGGAGAGAAAAGGCAAACTGCAGAAATAGCGTATATTCAAGGTCCTTGTTTACACCTGTGTAAATGTTGGGCTCTCTAAAAGTATCCTAACCTAGGGCAGTGAACCCCAACCATGTTCCTGGAGATCTGAGTTCTTGTCGGTTTTCACTCCAACCCTAACAAAGCACACCTTATGCAACAGCTAGAGATCTCATTTATCTGCTTATTACAATTATGGTTGAAATGAAAACCTACAGGAGGGTAGATCTCCTATAACAGGGTTTGGGAACCATTGCTGTAGGGGAAGGGGAACAGGACTGCTAAATTGTGCTTTGCCTTGGGGTAGTGCTCATTTCCTGTTCAAATGAAATATTTGTGTTCAACTTACTTAAATTAAATGTTCTGTTTTGTTTGTCCAACATAAAAACAACCACAGGGACTTTCTGCTCCATAAACACGGGACTAAATGACCTTATTTTAGCAGCATTTCTGCAATACTAACATTCAGCAACATTTCAGAGTCCCAGGAGATTGGCATTACAGCCACTTTTTTGGGGTTTATCAGCTGCAGATAACTTTGTCCTTCTTTGTGCAAAACATTTACAACTGATCGAGACTTGACTGCCCCCTGAATTAGGAGAGGGCATGACAGCAATTAGCTTGACCTCTGAGTACAACTTGGCACTTAAAACTGGGAGAAAATAATTGGGCATTTAAAAATTTTTAGAAAGGCAAATGGCCCTCTAAAGGTAGTTAAAACATGTAATTTATTGAATTTATTATGTTTTATAACTGTGGGTTTTTAGCAGAGGGCTATGGCTAGGAATGATCTCGCTACTCTCAAACAACCTTGGTCCTTGAACGAACTCCAGCCAATTTTAGTGTTTGTGTTTGGCCTGGTCTGGGGTGTCTGAAGCCATTAAGCTTCATTAGAAGATCAGATGGAGTCTAATTGGCCATCTAATACAATATTCATTCTATTAGGTTACTTCAGGATACGTTTTCTGCTGTGAAAGCAATGGGAAACAATTATTTTTGCACAGCAATAGGATTAGTGGGCTGAAACCCCATTACACAGGAAAAAGCCATCAGCAAAAATGGCTTCCTGGGCAGAAGGAACAGGCTTAACAAGGGAAAATGTTTTTTTGTAGCACTCTTGTCATCGGTGTCCATGGTTGATAAAAAGTATCCGACTGATTCTGTGTCTGAGGTGATTCTTTTTGTCTTTCCAGTTTGTGAAGTTTGCCAACATCGAGGAGGACACGCCGTCGTACCACCGCAGCTACGACTTCTTTGTCTCCCGCTTCAGTGAAATGTGTCACTCAAGTTATGAAGACCCGGACATTCGCACAAAGTGAGTGAATTTGCGAGTTGAGTGGTTGAAGTCTAATCCATGCTGTGACTGTGCAGTTCAGTTGACTGCGTAGTGAAATGCATTAAAGCTTGCTAGCTCAAAACGCAATCTAAATATTGTTTGGCATAAAGACATTGGGCCTCATTCATCAATCACTCTACAAACAAATTTGTTCTTCAGACATTCTTTAAAACGCTTTTACAAACATTTCGGGATTAACTGATGTTTGCGTTCTGAGCTTCTGTTTTATGCGGATATACAAATTTCTGACAAATTTGTTTGTAGAACACCCATTGTGCTGCAATCGGCAATTGCGTGTCACCCTATTGAGCTACCGGCCTCTGGCACTGGCACGGTCTGGATTCGGTCGGAGACCGTGATGATGCTCATCCATGCAAAACAGCGGGGTACCATAACCGAATAAGCCACCCACTGGCATTGGTGGACCTTTTCAAGATGTTCAGTGTGATGTAATACACCTGGCCCAATTTAGGTTGTGTATACAAAGGGGATGAATACTTGTCAATTAAGTGACTTTCCCGTTTTTCTGCATACATCTAATTAGTTCATTTCATTTTGACATTACAAATAGTTACTTATATAGGAGTAGCAAAAATCCCATACCCATATTTTTATTTATATGTATAGTTTAATTTGACTTTACAACACATTAAAATGAGAAATAATCGATGGGGGGTGAAAACCTTCTGATGGCATTGATTCTGAATCACAAACAACAGGTCAGGGTCCTGGTCCTGGAGAGCCACAAGCTCTGCTGGTTTTTGTTTTCACCTTAAAAGGGCAGTTCACCCAAAAATTATATTTTGATATGTTTATACATACCCGGAGTGCTATCTATCCATACAGGTAGTTTCACTGTGAATTCATTGTTTTGTAGATATCTGCTGCTGCTCACTGTTATACAATCCTTATAGAACAGACCTCAACGGGTCCAAAGTTTATGGTGCTCAAAGCACCAAAAATGTACATTCTTTCCAAATATAATGACATGGTTACTCACGAACATCCACACACCTTTTTGCGCACAGTTTTATAAATAAATGTAGTTTCAGATTTTTCCCTGTTTTCTCCCAATTTGGTAGCCAATTGTAACCTAGTATGGTTCAATTCCCTGTGTAGCAACCGCTGAGAAATTGCCACTACACAACACCGTCGACTGGCGGTAGGAAGAAGGACACCATGGGCCCTATCTTACACCCGGCGCAAAACGGCGCTAACCCAAACGCAAGTGTCTTTGCTATCTTACACCCGGCGCAAAGCGGCGCTAACCCAAACGCAAGTGTCTTCGCTATCTTACACCCGGCGCTAGGTCCATAATAACGCCTAACACTTACGTCCTTTAACTACCATGTATTCTTGCGCCTGTTGCAAGTGAACTGGGCGTGTTGGTCTTAAGATGAGGAGTGGCCAGGATTATTTTTGGCGTATTGCTATCTTGAGCCAGCAGAAAGCGCTTGCGCTAGAACCACCACAAACCTGGTCTAAAGTCGTCGCAGTTGTTTACATGTTATTTTAACGGCGCATATAAGTGCGTCTACATAGGCGTGCACAACGCGCGTACCCTCCTGTCTGTTACACACAGGGGCGCGCACAAGCATGACTAAAATATCTACATTACAGTGTGAAATATTATTATTGTGTAGGCTATATCAAAAATGCATAATAATAAAAGGTTCCATAGGTCCACATACCTTTCGAAGGGAAACAATGCCACATTACATTGCTCTCAGCCCACTCCATCAACATCCAGGCGATGTGCGATGGTACGGGACAATGGCTATCCATTAAAAAGGAGCTGATAACACCTATATCAAGCCTAATGCGCGAATTGTCATTTGCACCTAATGCGTGAATTGTCATTCAATGGAAAACTCGCGCACTGCAATAGACGGACATTTGAGTTCTGAAAATGCGCTTCAGATGTCATTACAATACAGCTCTGTTTATCTAGGAATACAGCCTGTAAGTAAATAGAATGGTTTGTGACTGAAAAAAGTTCAAAACCTTGTCCAGTGAATATTGCTTTTATTGTTTTTCAAATAGCCTAGGCTACAGCGGACTCGGTGTGCATAAGGTTTTTTCGATAGCCTATGGTTAAAAAACGGAGATAAATGTCATCATGTTAACTGAATTGTAACCTTAGCTATTCTTCGTCCTTCATATTTTTTAAATTACAGTGACAAGGTTTCCATACCCTCAGCTTATTAAAACCCAGCTGCTTTCACCTGTTATTCCATAACTGAACAAAATATTTTAAAGAGAACTAAGCGTCTAATTAGAAACGGAATTTGCAGCACGTTACACAATTAATTTACAATTAATTTTAATTCCATTATCTGCATGTGCGCTTTACAGGAGCAGGTCTGTTTCCCCTGCTGTAAATCGCACTTTTCACAGTCTTCCTGGGAAAGTGGATCGTTTTAAAGTATTACGCTACCAGTAAAACAGGTTGGTCACATTTCCATAAGCAGGATATTACAAAACAAGGGAAAATATGCTGAACCTATGGGTTGCCAACCTGACAGATTTATTGTATTTAGTGTCATCATTAAGGCAAATAACGTTATTCATGTTATTAATCAAAATTAGAATGCAGGTAGCCTAATGAACTTCGGATGAAGCTTGAACATGAGTTCATTGCATAATCAAACGAAATTCGTTAAACAAGCAGGCTAATTTGGCGTTTTCTAAGGTGAGACGGAAGCAATTGGTCACTTATTCTCAGCTGTTGCAGGTGCTTTTAACGAAATTTAACCGCATATATTTTGTAAACAGCACTGTCAGGAATTACCGGGAACTCATAATGGTTAGTCCGAATAATACTGATCATAGGCTACTATTGATCCATATAGCCTATTCCTTGATCGCACTAAACACGCATGAGCATGTCTGTTTCGCCATCATAAGCAATCTGCCAAGGTGGAAAAGCAGGCTTTTAAAGGGAATGGGATATGACATTTTGATTGGTTTATTGCATGTCACGCCCAAGACACACCTATAATTAATGAAGAGACTAGATTCAGCCCATTTGGACGTTGCGCCGTGCTTAGCGCCAAAAAAACACGCCGTTAAAATAGCAAAAGTGGACTTGGACATGCCCTAAATGGACTTTACGCCATGCGCTTAGACCAAGCGCCAAGATAGGGCCCCCTGTCTTCTTCAAGGCGTAACTCCTTGTGCCCCTGACTGTGATTCCAGCACAGTACGGAGCCGCTATGTGCGCAACGATTCTCGCAACGAGTCCCTCTCCCCACCTTGGGAACGGCCACCCAATTTGCCGCTCCTTCAAGGCACCGGCCATACTCGGATCTGGCAGGACCCGGGGCGCGGACCCGGGGCGCAAACCCGGGCCCTCGGTGTACAACTGCATCGACCCAAGTCGATGCTTTTATCACTGCGCCACCGCCACGCCGTTGTAGCAGTTTTTCTGAAAACTACTTTCCACCAAAGTCAACTGTATATATCCGCATAAAGTATCAACCAAAGCACGCCAGTATTCTAGGGCACACTGTGACATAAGCCCCAGAATACTGGCGTGCTTTGGTTAAGGCACAAACCAAACACCATACCTACTGTCAAGCTTGGAGGTGGCAGCATCATGGTATGGGGTTGCTTTTCAGCAGGAGGGACTGGGAAGCCTGGTGCCATCACGGCCAAGATGGCTGGAGCCAAATACAGGAGGAAAACCTGTTTCGGTCTACAAGAGTCATGTTCTGAAAATTGAGCTGAAAATTGCTGACCAACGCTCTCCGTCTAACTTGTGCAGTGTTGGAGGTAGTTGTGGCGGCCATACATGTCCAAACCATGACACTACCTCCACCATATTTCAAAGATGAGGTGGTATGCTTGAGCAGTTCCTTTCTTTCTCCACACTTTTCTCTTTTTCTCACTTTGATACATTAATACTAGTCTCATCTGTCCATTAGAGTTTGTTCCAGAACTCTACAGTTTTTAAAAAATGTACTTTTTTAGCACCCTAACCTGGCCGTTCTGTTTATTTTTGACTGTTTATTTTTGACACGCTCAGTGCTTTTGATATTAATCTGATCTTTCCACCATATGATGGCCTGCTTTACTGGCATTGACACTTATTTGTTCCTCATGTTGAAAGACAATAGCAACAGACTCCAAATGCAAATTCCACACCTAGAATCAACTCTAGACCCTTTGTTAGCTTTCTTGAGGCTTACCAGTGGTTTGCAGTGGACCCTCTGAGGTTATGCTGGTGTAGTCTTATCTTCATTTTAGTCTTTGACACATCTATGCCTTCATCCTGGAGAGTGTTCTTGATCTGTTGAAAAGGGATTTTTCTTCTCAATTAAAAGTATTCTTCAGTCATCCACTACAGTGGTCTTCCATGGTCTACCAGGTTGTTTGCTATTGCTGAGCTCACCAGTGTGTTCTTGCTTCTTAACAATGTACCAAACTGTTTATTTTTGACACGCTCAGTGCTTTTGATATTAATCTGATCTTTCCACCATATGATGGCCTGCTTTACTGGCATTGACACTTATTTGTTCCTCATGTTGAAAGACAATAGCAACAGACTCCAAATGCAAATTCCACACCTAGAATCAACTCTAGACCCTTTGTTAGCTTTCTTGTGCGTGAACTAATGATGCAACAACACACATCTGGCCAAGAAACAGCTGAGAAGCCAATTGTCCAATTACTTTTTCTGCACAAAAATAGGGGGACTATCTATAAAAAGGGCTGTAATTCCTACATAGTTCACCTGATATGGATGTAGATAACCTTAAATAATTAAAGCTGACATTCTGCACTTTAACCTCATATTTATTGTTTCACTTCAAATCCAGTGTGCTGGAGTACAGAGCCAAAACAACAAATATTGTGGCAGTGTCCGAATACTTACGGACTGCACTATATATTTGTGACATTTAAGACTGTACTAAAAAGGAAAGTAAACTAAAGCCAACTGCACAAGGTCGCACAGAGTGGCAGCCAAAGCTGTAACTGCTAAAAACCGCAAAATTTGTGATGGATTGGTTTCAGGGACTACCAGACTTAATGAAACCAAGTGTTAACAGACTGTTCTGTATGCCAAAATGCATACAATATAAACAACAGGAATGATAAAAATCAACAAATAAATGAATACAAATGAATTAATAAAAACAGCAGGGAGAAAAATAAACAGATGAGAATATCGCTGGTGTGCAGTGAGGCTGGGATTAACTAACTGTTAAATGCAAGAATTGGTAAATTGGTAAATTTGGTAAATTCAGCAGTCATTAAAACTAATTCACCCAACTGAGTTTGAAGAAAAAGTGTCAAGCTTGTATGTACGTGAAGTGAAAGTTAAGGACAAATATTGATTGAATAAAGGCCGTAGTCTCCCCTCTCTCACAGGAGAGTGAGGGTATGTCTTCCTCCATAGGTCTCCCTGGACAGTGAAGGAATGTCTTGACTAGTAGGTCCCCCAGGGAAGTGTGGGAACACTTGCTTTGTTTATCTCCCAGGATAGCGAGGGTATGCCTTACCCTGTTGGTCTCCCAGGATAATGAGGGTATGTTTTGCTTTGTTCGTCTCCCAGGAAAATTACGGTACATCTTGCCTTTTCCCCCTCAGAATACGCATGGCAGGAATCAAGGGCCTGCAGGGCGTGGTGCGGAAGACGGTGAACGACGAGCTGCAGGCCAACATCTGGGACCCACAGCACATGGACAAGATTGTGCCGTCCCTGTTGTTCAACCTGCAGCAGGGCGAGGGCACAGAGAGGTCAGTCACCATCTCAGAGGCGCTGTCTGAAATCCACAGTAATGATGTGTCATTCACTATTAGTCACCACTCTCCTGTCTATGCTGTCATATTTGCATGCACATATTTATTTCCTCAAAGGTGCCCCAGTCCCATCCCTTATTAACTGCCATTGGATCAACTTGAAGAGCTTAAACTGGTTTTCATACCTTGGTTATGTTGCCCTCTGACACCCCTGCTCTCTTTCTGCACTGTTGTGCTTTATTCAGTGATTATGAATCAGCCAAACTTGAGAGTTTCAGGATGCTGTAATAGCTTACCAGTGAGGTTTAATTTTCAAATCTCCTTTTGGCAGTTTATTGTTTTACTTACAGTTTTTCTCAATTGTTTAGACACATTTTCTTAATTTAATACTCTTTTCTCAAAATTCTAAACAAAAAACCCACATGGTCAACTCTTTCTGCAAAACTTGATATATCTCTTGTCAAAATCAAGCACTATTTTCAAAACCATACACTCTCATCCCAAAATGCCATTTTTCCTTCAAATAATAAACACTAGTCAACAAATTAATACAAATTATAAATGCCAATTACACACTGGTGTAAAAAATTAAAGACACTATTACCATTATATTACTTAGACATCAGTATTGTTTGAGTGTATTGGCCAACTCAAATATACAAAAAAAAAAACAAAACAGTGAAATGATTTTTCTTGTTTTTCATTTTTCCAAATTACAAAAATGTTGGGAGTAGACAAAGTAAAATAAGAAAAAACCTGAGAAAGAAAAACTACTGTACTGGGAGTAAACAAAAAATGTAAAAGTAAAACCAAAAATAAATGATTCTGCTCTTGATCAGGCCACATATTCTCACGTACATCACACATTATATTTCCTCTGGCCAAGCAGTGGGAGAAGTGTCTTTTGGAATGACACAGCCACCCTTGGCATGACTGAGAAATGAAAAAGCAATGGTTTCATTGAACAATTTTGAAACGGAGCATCACAGTGGAAACTCACATATGACAACACGTGAGCTGCTCTGGTCTGTCTTGTGTGTGTGTGCTCGTGTGAGTGTGTATATGTGTTTGTTTCTGTGTGTATGTGCATGTGTGTGTGTTTGAGTGTGCGTGTGTGGAGCTAATTTCTGAAGCACTGTGAAAGGCATATTTCCCCCGTGTTTCAGGTCCTCTTTAAGGCTGGTAAGATAAGCTACTCTCAGCTGCAGAGGGGACAGTTTTACAACGATACGCTCAGGTTTGGACCCAAATGCAGGACTCAGAGACAGAAAGCTGGTTGTACTCCACGCAGGAAATGTTTATTAACAATAAATGCACACAAAGTGCAGCAGGCAGAAGATTCAGGAAGCGGGCAGGCAAGACTGTGTTGCGAGTAGGAGTCAGGGTTGTACTGAGCAGAGGAAACGCAGAATGATATCCTAAATCTGAACAGAGTGCAGGGCACTACAACATATTGACTCACATGTGGAGTGAACAAAGCTGATTGGTAATAAAATATTGCCTCTGTCAAGCCCCACTAAAGTCCAGCTACCCTTAGATACTGCTAATTTCGTCAAGCTTTTGCTGCTGAAAGCAAGTTTATTTCGCAAACCTGGGCCATTGTGAGGACCCGTCAGTTATATGAACCTGCATTTGTATTATGAAATTGAACACAGATTACCCCCTTGCTAATCAATCAAGTCTTGGGTAGGCTACGTTACTTACAGTAGGCCTACATTTCATTCAGTTCATGGTTATGTCGAGGAAAAAACAGCTTTATTTTCCTAAGTAGCCTAAAGGAAGCTAAACTAAGCATATTCGACCAATGCTTACTGTATTTACTGTGTTCGACCAGTTGACACGATACACATAACTCATGAATGCTTTCAGGTAATGGTTAATCAAATCAAATAAGTTGTAGTGTCGTCTTTAGTCTAATTCTGCTGAGAACCTCCGTACAGTTAAGAGTTTAACATTACTTTTCTCTAACGTTGCACCGTTTTCATTGCTCTATAGTTTTCATTCATTGAGTCCAAAATCATGTATTTGAAGCGGTTTTCACAGATATGAATCTGGACACAATCCGTAACCTACCTGAAGTTAAACTGTATATCTCCAGACATCAGGAGCCTGAGAACAGGTAGCTTATGAGTACTGTAACTGTAACTGGAAAAAAAAATTAAGAATTGTGTGAATGTATTCAAAAAGTGTTAAAGAGACTGAAATTTTTGTTTAAAACAAGAAAAATAGTGCTTACAATTTTGAAAAGATTGTCTATCCGTTAACACATAAATTTAATGTTTTATTTATAGGGTCATAATACCAATTTTAGTGTCTAAACAATTGAGAAAAACTGTAAGAGGGAAAAAATTAAACTAAAGAAATACAGTAAAAGGGACCTTTCGGGGCTGCTGGGTGGCTAATTCAATAAAGGCACCGTTCTCGTTCTAGTGCCCGGATGAGCCCGCACAATTCGGGATCAGTTAACTGCAGCTAGTAGCCCCACAGGGTCATGCTTACTTGTTGGTAGCTTCGCACAGGGTCAGGGAGGGTTCACTCAGCAAGGATCCAGGACTCGTCATTCTTCAGTAACCCATGCTGGTCGGTTGGGCGCCTGCAAGTCCGCCTGTTAAGCTGCATGTGAAGCGTCTTCCTCTGACTCGGCCATGTGCTTGTCTGCCCTCTCCCGAAATGATGGTGGCGGTTCCAGTTATGAGCATTGATATGTAATTGGGTATTCCAAATTGGGAGAAAAGGGGGATGAAAGCAAATAAATAAATAAATACATAAAGGACCTCTCAATAATGTTTTCATCCACTTCAGGATAGTTCTGGACTATTTACTTCAAAAACTATGCAAAGTAAGCTACTAATTTGACTAATTGTAACTTTTGCATCTATTCCATTGTAATAGTACACATGTGTAGTGTATTCATTAATGTGAGCAAATGAACATTTGAAAAGATGTTTCACATATACACTCCATTTTTATGTCATGAGACCCATTAGGGCTCTGGGTGGGGGGGGGAGGGGGTTTGCGCAGGGAACCTAACTTCTTCCTCTTGAGCAGGCGGAGAATAGTCCTGTAGGAGAAACCATAAGCCTACAAATATGAGATATTAAAAGAACACAATGTGGCACAGACATGCATTTTAACAATACATGAGATGAAAAATACTATATTTTAATATATATTTTATATATATATATATATATATATATATATATTTAATATATATTTTTAATCATGACATTTGGCTGTATTATTTTATATGTTTGTGTGTTGTCTTTTTTGTTGTTGCTGGTGGCTACAACTGAAGTTCCCTATCGGGAAAATAAAGGTTATTCTATTCTATTCTATATTTAGGCTACATTAAAAAATGTTGAAAAGACAAGAAAGCCAGAGGAATTTATTAATTGCAGAATGAATAATATATGTATATATGTGTGTGCGTGTGTTGTGTGTGCATATATTGTGTGTGTGTGTCTGTATGTGTGTTGTATGTGTATATTTTTTGTGTGTGTCCAGTCGCTCCCCCTCTCCGCTGCAGGCCTCAGAGAAGGAGAAGGAGAGCCCAGCGGAGCTGACGGAGCGTTGCTTCAGAGAGCTGCTGGGCCGTGCTGCCTACGGCAATATCAAAAACGCTGTCAACCCAGTCCTAATGTGAGCACCATCACATCGACATTACACTTAACCTCAGTTACATTTTACATCAAAACATGCCCAGGAATATATGCAAATTTATACCATGTATACCATTGTATGGCTCAAACTTCACACATCCACACAATAAAGCCCCAAACTTGGGTTATTTTGCAGTTTTTCTCCTTCTTCTTCTTCCTATTTTTCCTGCCAAACTGCCTGCCTCCGTCGCGATGTTATCCAATGGGGAGAATTATTCTATGAGGGTATGGTCCGTATACCTGCTCATCAAGCTTATCGCCCAATGAAAACGCTTCATACTAATGTTTTTTAATTGGGATGGCAGGTATGCCATCCGCCAAGTTACGCCTTGGTGGGGCATGCCCCATACCTATACAGCACCGAGAGTTTGGCACTTTTCAGGGTTTCCTACAGAAGTAACCACAATGACCATAGACTCTCAGCCCTTAAAAACATTAACTTCTGTATGTTCTGACCTCATGTAACCACACAGCATTCAGATACAACTTCATACATCCACACAATAAAGCCCCAAACTTGGGTTATTTTGCCATTTTTCTCCTTCCTCTTCCACTTCTTCTTCTTCTTCTTCTTCCCATTTTCCAGTCAAACTGCCTGCCTCCGTCGCGATGTTATCCAATGGGGAGAATTATTATTTGAGGGTATGGTCCGTATACCTGCTCATCAAGCTTATCGTCCAATAAAAACGCTTCATACTAATGTTTTTTAAGGTTAATATAGCTAATGGCTTCATGCTTTCCAAGAAGCTACTGTGGCCTAGTGGTTAGAACTGCAGTCTCTCACACAGTGGATTGTGGGTTCGAGCCCAGCAGGGCACATGCTTATTTTCCACAAAAACAATGTGCAACTGTTAAGTACTTTTCATTTCTTAGACTGTTATTATTTTCACATTAACACATTAACGTATTTTTCACTTGTTTTTATTGCAAAGGCAAAAGAGGTTTCCAATATTAACTGTTCAATGTTTCACTTGTATTTCACTTGTGCTATATATTTTTTTGTCTCGCTCTTGTCTGGTTTGGGGAGGGTGTTACGCTCTGCTCTTGCGGTCATGACTGACTGACTGTGGAAACCGAACCTCAACGTATCCTTGCCTCGGCCAAAATTTCTTTATTCATTAATTTCTTCACTTCAGCTCTGTTCACTTTATCCTTTTCAGACATAACACAATGTCACCATAAAATTAACTACTAGGAAAATTAAGAATTTACGATAATAGCCTACATTAAGAATTTATGATAGCCTCCTTTAAGCGGCAATCCTTTAAGAGATCGGATTTATAAACCGCCAATTCCCCAAACATATCTGATTCATGGTTAGTCACTTTAAAAAAACAAAAAACAATAGCCTCCGAATGTGGCTCTAGTCTACGCTACTCTGCAGATAATGTAGCTTACTGCAAACACTTTTAATTATAATAATAATAATAAGAAGAAGAATAATCTCTGGTATGTACTTTCTTAGTAGTACCTATTGTTTTCTTTCTGGCTAAGATTCCTGGGAAATATGCGTTGTCCAATTAAGCTTGTTAGCCAACGTGACTGTTGCCAGAAAAACGTCAGTCTGCTTCTAGTCAGGAAGCAGATACAAGCTAGGCTACTAGGAAGCGAATCAACATGCCTTATAGCCTATATTCATTGCACTACAGAAAACTAAACTAAACCTAGCTGTCCGGTGCCAAAACATTTCCCGCAGGTAACGTTCTACACTACCGGAAAAGAAATTGCGAAGGAATTCTGCTGTGCTTATGAACTCACTCGCTCGCTCGCTAGCTCGTAGCCCACACGTGGAAGGTTGGAGTTACGCATCCGGCAAATCAAGTGTCGAATAGCCTAACGTTAAATGTATTTCATTTTCTATAGAATACTAATAGCCCTATTTTAAAACTGCATTTCCATATTTTACTGATGCAAACTATTTAGGCTGTACTAGCTATTTAGGCTGTATGTCTTTCAGCTAGAATGTGTTTGCGTCTAGCCCATTGTGCATGCATGTCTCCATATAGACTTGGTTCATTAATTTACATGCTTCTTCATGATCCATAGCGCAGGTGGTGCTGTTCATTGTATTTCATTACACCGCTCATCTACAAACTCTTTTAATGTAATTGTGTGCTGTCTGTAATAGGATAACTGTTCTCATTCTTGTCAATAGAGGGCGTTATGGTTACGCGATTGTCTGCTTTGGAATAGAGCTAGTTTATTTAGTGTGAGCTACGATAGGCAATATTGTTAGTTGTAACTTGGCCACATTTTGATATCAATACTTTTAAAGGCAGGCCTAGTTTTTGCAAGTACTTATAGACAGCGCTATGTAGGCTATGCGTGAGTAACTTGGCTTTTTTTTACGTCGTAGACGTTTTTGATCTGATATATATACAGTGAAGCCGGAAAGTCTGCACACCCCTTTCACCTTCTCCACGTTTTATTACGTTACAGACTTATACTACAATAGATTGAGTTCATTTGTTGCCTCAAACATCTACACACAATAGCCAATAATGACGAAGTGAAAACAGGTTTTTAGAAAATATGCAATTTTATTTTACTGACAAAAATAGGTTATTTAGGGTTTACATATCTGTACACACCCTTAGCCTAATACTTAGTTGCTGCACCTTTGGCAGCGATTACAGCTTCAAGGCGTCTTGGGAAAGAAGCTACGAGCTTGGCACACTTGTTTCTGGACATTTTTGCCCATTCCTCTTGGCATATCCTTGCAAGCTCCGTCAGGTTGGATGGGGAGCGTCGGTACACAGCCATTTTCAGCTCTTTCCACAGATGTTCAATTGGATTCAGGTCTGGGCTCTGGCTGGGCCACTCAAGGACATGCACAGACTTTCTCCGAAGCCACTCCTTTGTTCTCTTGGCTGTGTGCTTCGGGTCGTTGTCATGTTGGAAGGTAAACCTTCGCCCCAGTCTGAGGTCCAGAGCGCTCTGGAGCAGGTTTTCTTCAAGGATCTCGGTGTACTTAGCTGCATTCATCTTTCCCTCTATCAGGACTAGTCGCCCCATTCCCGCTGCTGAAAAACATCCCCACATCATGATGCTGCCACCGCATGCTTCACTGTAGGGATGGTATTAGCCAGGTGATGAGCGGTGCCTGGTTTCCTCCAGATGTGACGCTTGGTATTCAGGCCAAAAAGTTCAATTTTGGTTTCATCAGACTCTTGAATCTTGATTCTCATGGTTTGAGAGTCCTCTAGATGCCTTCTGGCAAACTCCAAGCAGGCTGTGATGTGCCTTTTACTAAGGAGGGGCTTCCGTCTGGCCACTCTACCATAAAGGCCTGATTGGTGGAGTGCTGCCTGGATGGTTGATCTTCTGAAAGTTTCTCCCATCTCCACAAGGATACGCTGGAGCTCTGTCAGAGTGACCCTCTGGTTCCTGCTCATCTCCCTGGCCAAGGCCCGTCTTCCCCGATTGCTCAGTTTGGCCGGGCGGCCAGGTCTAGGAAGATTCTTGGTGGTTCCAAACTTCTTCCATTTACGAATGATGGTGGCCACTGTTCTCTTTGGGACCTGTAAAGCTGCAGAGATTTTTCCGTACCCTTCTCCAGATCTATGCCTTGACACAATCCTGTTTCTGAGGTCTGCAGATAATTCCTTTGACCCCATGGCTTGAAGTTTGCTCTGACATGCACTGTGAACTGTGGGACCTTATATAGGCAGGTGTTGGCAAAGTCCAATCAATTGAATTTATCACAGGTGGACTCCTATTAAGTTGTAGAAACATCTCAAGCAGTATCAGTGGAAACAAAATGCACCTCAGCTCACTTTTGGGTGTCATATCATATGATATTTTACATTCTGATTTTTAATAAATTAGCACAAATGTCTAAAAACCTGTTTTCACTTTGTCATTATGGGCTATTTTGTGTAGAATTTTGAGACAAAAAATGAACTCAATCTATTGTAGAATATGTCTGTAACGTAATAAAACGTGGAGAAGGTGAAAGGGGTGTGCAGGCTTTCCGGCTTGACTGTATACAGTATATACACAGTGCCCTCCTCTATTATTGGCACCACTGGTAAAGATGAATAAAAAGGGTTATAAAAAATTCACCGTTTGGTGAATTAGCTTAATCTCACACTGTAAAAATGAGAACAAATCCAACCTTTAATTGAACTAAATTTATTATGAGAATATAAAAATCCCTCATCAAGAAATAATTATTTTTAACAAAACCACGTGTGCCACAAAATTATTGGCACCCCTGCATTTAAATATAGAATAAAGTAATTATTTTTAATATTTGGTTGCTTATCCTTTGCATGCCTTCCTGATGTCTGTGACCCAACAACATCAAAAGATATCTTATTTTCTGATACTCTTACAAGCAATAATATAACATCTCTGCATTTGAATGGATCTCTATGGGAATTGGGGGGTGGGACTAGATTTAGCTGTAAATTACACTGGAACAGTATGGAACACATGGTTGGCTAAATGGCTCTAAGTCATCAAGGGTCTGACCTATCAAACAAGCCTTAAAGGTATACTGTGTAGTTTCATTGTAAACAACTAGTTCTTTGTTTACATTCAAATTTTCTCCCCAAAAAACATATGTGTCCTTGTGGTCTAATAAACATGTTGACATTTCCTACCTCATAAGTCGTTCGAAAAGTGTTTTTTTGTTGTTAATGTTTTTAATGTTACACTGTTGACATCCCGCCGCCATTTTTAAAGCCAGAAACAGCTAAAATGGTGTAAACGACATGAATGGGCGGTTCCTGCTCATTTGATTGACATGCCAGGCCATGTGGGCAGGCTTCCAGGTAAACTCTTATTTTAGCTTAGGACCGAAACATTCCTCACGCAAATACGCGAACGTGGACGCTTCGAACTATGCAAACTATTTTCCTAATATTTATATTAAATATTTATTATGGGTGTAACGGTACACAAAAGTCACGGTTCGGTAGGGTACGTACTTCGGTTTTGAAGTCGCACTTCGGTAACAGAGGGCATAATTGCTGCGTCGTGGATCGTCTAGGCCAGGGGTTCCCAAACCGGTCCTGGGGACCCCCTGTGTATGCTGGTTTTCGTTGCAACCACAGTTGCAATCCCAGAATTTTAACAAGCTGTAAATTTTTCTTAATTAGGTGCTTTTCATGTTTGGAGGAATTATTCACCCTCTTAAACCACATTATGTCAGAAATAGCTATGCATGCCATGTAGAATAAACTCCCCATGTTCACGTTGTGCTTATTGTGCTATATTGCAACAATTACATAAAAAGAGGTTACAAAATTATGTATTTTCACTCAAATTAAAGAGTGAAGTGAATAAATAGGATCCTACTTAGGTTAATTAAGTTGTCCTAATTCGTAGGTGTTTAACTCATAATTTTTTCTTTAAGCTTATTAACACAATGCAGGTTTGGCTCGTTATCATTTGCTTTGTGTTTGAATTCTTCATTATCTACCAAATGGTTAGTTTTAGTGGCCATGTGTCCACACTTTCACCAATTAGGAGCCTATTGATTCAAATCAGTCTTTAAATGGATCTGTTAAATAATTTTCTTATCTTTTTTAAATAATATAGCACAATAAGCACAATGTGAACATGGGGTGTTTATTCTACATGGCATCCATAGCTATTTTTGATATAATGTGGCTTAAGAGGGTAAATAATTCCTCTTAACATGACAAGCACCTAATTAAGAAAAATTAACAGCTTGTTAACATTCTGGAATTGCAACTGTGGTTGCAACGAAAACCAGCATACACAGGGGGTCCCCAGGACCGGTTTGGGAACCCCTGGTCTAGGCTACACTTGGACTCAGATAAGCGTATCTTTTTTCATTGCTTTCTGCTGTTGTTAGTTAATTGAACAGATTGGAGTCACTCGGTAGCTTAGTTTATTTCGAATTGTTTGCAGTTAGTCCGTAGCTTGCTCGCTGTAATTGGGCCAGCTACCTGTCTTTTGTGTTGCTAATTAGAACTAGTTGAATTAGAACTCACTCTGAGGTGATGAGCTGCAAACACGCTTAATATACACAGGTGAAACTGGTTCCAACTAAATGACATAATTTTTTGATGTTGTTGGGTCACAGACATCAGGAAGTCATGGCATGCAAAGGATATGCGGCCAAATATTAAAAATGTAAAGGCACTGTCAACTTAGTGTATGTAAACTTCCGACTTCAACTTTATATGTACTACATGCATATACAGTATGTTTATGTGTGTGATTTTTCTTTCATATTTTGCGGTTATTAAATTTCTATTTTTATTTTAATATTGTATATCTTATATTTATATGATGTTAATATGTTTTATATCATATACATGTATCAAAAATATGTCATTTCATATTTCATACCACTGTTTTTACTGCTTTGGAAGCTGAAAGATAAAGAAGGGAAGGAATGATGCAGCTTTAGAGATGACGGGTAAACGGGCTTCTGGGTAAATGGTGCCATGAGACTTGAGCAGGAGCTCCCTGCGAACAGAAAGTGTCTGTTTGCTCGTTACCATGGACACGTGTTGCCAAGCCACGGACTGTGCCTCATAGGCTACCTGTTCTCAGGCTCCTGATGTCTGGAGATAAAAGAGTCCAAAAACCAAGCCCACATGGTGGATTTTTTTTTTGTGTGAAAAATGTGTCTTAATTCACATTATGTATACAGTATACTGTGCCAAAAGGGAAAGATTCTGACCAAACTTCTTTGGGTAGAAACGGCAGTAGTAGAATGCTAGACTATTGCTGCCACAATAGTTTTCAGTTTAAAGCTTCCATGAGCTTTGCTGTTAGTTTTACTGTGATTCAGCCAAATATATATTTTTTTAATAAATGTGGCATCCCTTGAGTATTTTTCATGCAGGTGGTTTCTGGTCTTCTTGTAGTTCTGTCAGTTAGACAAGTACAGTATCAGAATCCTGGACATACATGTACCCTCGTCTCAGCTATAGTTGTAAAGGTGCTCTCAAACATCCATACATTTAAGTAAACATGCACTATTTCTTTTGACTACTAATTTTAAAGACATTTACAGTTTTTGGCAAAATAACTTTGAAAGATGTTGTCCTTCTTTGCTTCATACAAAACAGCATTTAATTTACTGTTAGTAAGATGTGAAGATACCTCAGCAAATTCTATGCGGTTAAATTATTCTTACTGAAGAATTAAAAGGGGCTTCACCATTATTTCCTGAATTTTTGCCCATTTTACATTTACACTTTAGGCATTTTATCCACAGAGACTTACACAGCTTACATTTTTTACATGCAATCCATTTCTACAGCTGGATATTTTACTGATGCGATGGCAGGAAGTGGTTTAGTTTATTTGCATTCATGGCATTTTTTTACAGTGACATTTTAAAATAATCTGATCAAACAATATACTGTTTGAAAGTGTTAAAACTCACGATTATATCTCTAAAACTTCTACTGTGTTTCAGCTTCTGTCACTTTGTTTCAGTGATACTTACAGTAATTCTGACTCTTGGAAAACAAACTCCCAAGAGTTACCTCACTGAAGAGACCTGGATTATGCCTGTACCAAACGGATTTTATTTTCGGGCTTGTGTTCACAAAAGGTGGCACTAGAGAAGGGGTAAAGTACCTTACTCAAGAGTACAACTGCAGCGCCCCACTTGGTGACTAGTTTTTAACAGACTTGTTGGGGGAGATTTGGCAGGATCTGGATATACACACAATCTATGGAGTGAGAGGAGTCTCTCTCTCTCTCTCTGTCTCTCTCTCTCTCCCTCTCTCTCTCTCCTTTGTTTCAGATTGTCTCCGACTAACAGTGACACATCCCTGTTTGTGTTTCCAGGCACCTCGACAACCACTCTCTGTGGGAGGGCAAATCCTTTGCCGTCCGCTGCTTCAAAATCATCATGTACTCCATCCAGGTGATATGCACACTCGTCTCTTTGCCCGTTTGCTTAGACCGCTTTTTTGTGGCAAAAGTGTGATGACGCAGGGAGTTTGTCTGCAAGTGAGAATGTGCCATGTGTTACATGTTAAGAACACACGCCAAACAACTCAGTATTCCGGGGGCCAGCGATTGGGCCCATTTGTTTTCCATTCCTCATAAATGGGTTGTTGTTTTGTTCTCGCCTCTCAAAGTGTTGTGTGGCATAAGTCACCTACTGTTTTCTCACCCTCTGTCCCTGCCTCATGCCGTCTGTCTCACCCCGACAGTCCCAGCACTCTCATCTGGTGATCCAGCAGCTCCTGGGACACCTGGACGCAAACAGCAAGAACTCGGCCACAGTGCGAGCTGGGATAGTGGAGGTCCTGCTAGAGGCGGCTGCCATAGCATCCAGTGGCTCTGTGGGTGGGTACAGGCTAATGATGCTGAATATAATTTTTTATTTTTTATTTTGTGGATTTTATCGCAGTTGTAGTGCATAGCCACAAGGTGGAGCTTTATGACAAATAATCAGGTCTTCCATTTTAATTGGCCAGTTCTAAGATTATTCAGCTTTCCTTTTTATGTTTGTAATTTTTTGGGCATTTCCACAATTTTTTTTCCACAACACAAGCAGAATTTACTAATATTCTTTATCTTCTTTAGTCTGGTTCATTATTTGTTCATGTTTCTATAAATGCAGCCTAGAAATAAGGGGATTCGGAGTTGTGGAAGTCCTGAGGAATGTACTGTATTATGTACTGGCAGGCTCAGAGACCACATATCTGACAAACAGCTTTTCATTGTGGTATATATATATTTTCTATATATATACCACAATGATCATCGGCACCAATGTGGGGTATCGCCTTTCTTTTCGTCTTTTTTTCTTTAAATATACCTGATGTGGTAGTACACATCCAAACTTCAGAGGCCGCGTGAAATGCTTCCAGGGAAAAAAATATAATTGGCTTGGCTGAAATGAACGAGACAGAGAAACTTGTCTTGCCAGCAGTGTGTGAGGTGTGTACAGGTGTAGAATTAAGCATTTGCTTAATTGAGTCCTTAATTTCACTTTTAACTTTTGTAGTGAAAGAGATTGTCTGGTAGACCCAATTGAGGAAAACCCTGTGTCTTCAGGATCTCAGTGTGTCTCTGACTGTGTCCTCAGGCTCTCAGTGTGTGTCTGACTGGGTTCCCAGAATTTCAGTGTGTCTCTGACTGGGTTCTCAGGATCTCAGTGTGTCTCTGACTGTGTCCTCAGGATCTCAGTGTGTCTCTGACTGTGTGTCCTCAGGCTCTCAGTGTGTTTCTGACTGTGTCCTCAGGCTCTCAGTGTGTCTCTGATTGTGTCCTCATGCTCTCTTTGTGACTCTGACTGTGTCCTCAGGATCTCAGTGTGTCTCTGACTGTGTTCTCAGGATCTCAGTGTGTCTCTGACTGTGTCCTCAGGATCTCAGTGTGTCTCTGACTGTGTCCTCAGGATCTCAGTGTGTCTCTGACTGTGTCCTCATGCTCTATTTGTGTCTCTGACTGTGTTCTCAGGTTCTCAGTGTGTCTCTGACTGTGTGTTCTCAGGTTCTCAGTGTGTCTCTGACTGTGTTCTCAGGATCTCAGTGTGTCTCTGACTGTGTCCTCAGGATCTCAGTGTGTCTCTGACTGTGTCCTCAGGATCTCAGTGTGTCTCTGACTGTGTCCTCATGCTCTATTTGTGTCTCTGACTGTGTTCTCAGGTTCTCAGTGTGTCTCTGACTGTGTGTTCTCAGGTTCTCAGTGTGTCTCTGACTGGGTTCTCAGGATCTCAGTGTGTCTCTGACTGTGTTCTCAGGATCTCAGTGTGTCTCTGACTGTGTTCTCAGGATCTCAGTGTGTCTTTGACTGTGTTCTCAGGATCTCAGTGTGTCTCTGACTGTGTTCTCAGGTTCTCAGTGTGTCTCTGACTGTGTGTTCTCAGGTTCTCAGTGTGTCTCTGACTGTGTTCTCAGGATCTCAGTGTGTCTCTGACTGTGTCCTCAGGATCTCAGTGTGTCTCTGACTGTGTCCTCAGGATCTCAGTGTGTCTCTGACTGTGTCCTCATGCTCTATTTGTGTCTCTGACTGTGTTCTCAGGTTCTCAGTGTGTCTCTGACTGTGTGTTCTCAGGTTCTCAGTGTGACTCTGACTGTGTTCTCAGGATCTCAGTGTGTCTCTGACTGTGTCCTCAGGATCTCAGTGTGACTCTGACTGTGTTCTCAGGATCTCAGTGTGTCTCTGACTGTGTCCTCAGGATCTCAGTGTGTCTCTGACTGTGTCCTCAGGATCTCAGTGTGACTCTGACTGTGTCCTCAGGTTCTCAGTGTGACTCTGACTGTGTCCTCAGGATCTCAGTGTGTCTTTGACTGTGTGTCCTCAGGTTCTCAGTGTGCCTCTGACTGGGTTCTCAGGATCTCAGTGTGACTCTGACTGTGTTCTCAGGATCTCAGTGTGTCTCTGACTGTGTCCTCAGGATCTCAGTGTGTCTCTGACTGTGTTCTCAGGATCTCAGTGTGTCTCTGACTGTGTTCTCAGCATCTCAGTGTGTCTCTGACTGTGTTCTCAGGATCTCAGTGTGTCTCTGACTGTGTCCTCAGGATCTCAGTGTGTCTCTGACTGTGTTCTCAGGATCTCAGTGTGACTCTGACTGTGTCCTCAGAATCTCAGTGTGACTCTGACTGTGTGTCCTCAGGCTCTCAGTGTGTTTCTGACTGTGTGTCCTCAGGCTCTCAGTGTGACTCTGACTGTGTGTCCTCAGGTTCTCAGTGTGACTCTGACTGGGTTCTCAAGATCTCAGTGTGTCTCTGACTGTGTGTCCTCAGGCTCTCAGTGTGACTCTGACTGTGTGTCCTCAGGCTCTCAGTGTGTTTCTGACTGTGTGTCCTCAGGCTCTCAGTGTGACTCTGACTGTTCTCAGGATCTCAGTGTGTTTCTGACTGTGTGTCCTCAGGCTCTCAGTGTGACTCTGACTGTGTTCTCAGGATCTCAGTGTGTCTCTGACTGTGTCCTCAGGCTCTCATTGTGTCTCTGACTGTGTTCTCAGGATCTCAGTGTGACTCTGACTGTGTTCTCAGGCTCTCATTGTGTCTCTGACTGTGTTCTCAGGATCTCAGTGTGACTCCGACTGTGTCCTCAGGATCTCAGTGTGTCTCTGACTGTGTGTCCTCAGGCTCTCAATGTGACTCTGACTGTGTGTCCTCAGGCTCTCAGTGTGTCTCTGACTGTGTCCTCAGCTTCTCAGTGTGACTCTGACTGGGTTCTCAGGATCTCAGTGTGTCTCTGACTGGGTTCTCAGGATCTCAGTGTGACTCTGACTGTGTTCTCAGGATCTCAGTGTGTCTTTGACTGTGTGTCCTCAGGTTCTCAGTGTGACTCTGACTGGGTTCTCAGGATCTCAGTGTGTCTCTGACTGTGTGTCCTCAGGCTCTCAGTGTGTCTCTGTGTGTCCTCAGGCCCCACGGTTCTGGAGGTGTTTAACACGCTGCTCAGGCAGCTGCGTCTCAGCGTGGACTACGAGCTGACCGGCTCCTATGACTCCTGTGGAAACATCGGCTCCAAGGTCATCAAGGAGCATGAGGAGAGGGAGCTTCAGGAGGCCGTCATCAAGACCATTGGTGAGAGGGAGAGAGAGAGAGATTACATGGTAAAAGAGTTCTCTATCAGAGATTTCACTGTTTAAGAACTAGCCCCTCTCTCAAATCGCAGCCAAACTATAAAATAAAACCAGAGGAATTGGCTAAACAAAATGGAGACATTTGGATTACCCATTTTAAAAAAATATATGAAACATTAGGTATAAATTCAGACCAAAATCATATCCAAGAAAAATTTAAGAAGTTAGAATAGGCAGTAAAAGATAATCAAAACCCATTGGACGCATCCACCATTACTTAGCAGGAGCTGAAGGAAAGATTTCAGAATCTAAAACCTAATAAATCAAGTGGGCCTGATGGTATTGTACATGAGATGCACCATTCAAGGCCTACAGCAGACCTTGAGTCTGCTAGAACAGTACTGTCTGACCTGGGCCCAGGCACAGTTTCTTGCTGCCTGCCACAGTCTGAGTGACAGTGAGTGATGGAACACTACCACAACACAGTGAACATACACACAAATATGTACATACACACGCACATACACACACTGTGTACTATAAAATTACAAATAACATTTTAGAAGAATTGGTATGTTAATTATTTATTTGCATATTGGATAATGATGGGGTTTACAAGTTATTGTTTTAAATGGGGTAATAACTTATGTCTGTACTGTTAATTGTTTATAAAAAATATATTCCAAATACTGATTGCAGTGACTAATTAAATTAAAATAAAGACAGAAGAAAGGAAAGTGATGATGACAGGGAGAAGAGTGAGAGTAAAGTGGGTGAGAGGGTAGAGTGAGAGGGAGAGAAAAGGGGGAGAGCAAACGAGAGAATAGGATGGTGGGAAGAGAATGAGGAGAGAGGGAGTGAGAGTGTGTGTGACTGTGTGTTTGTCTGCGTGAGAGAGAGCTAACCCTTCTCTCGTCTTATGCTGTTCCTGCTGTGTTTGTACTGCCAGGATCGTTTTCCAACATACTGCCCACCTACCAGCGCTCAGAGGTCATGCTCTTCATCATGGGCAAGATCCCGGTGCCCGGCATGCACCCCGCCCTTGCGTCTGCGAAGTCCGGGTGAGACATAATCTGTGTTTTATTTCCAAACGCAGAGCTGCGGCTTCATCCAGGCAGGTCAACAAACAAGCGCAAGGATGTCTATTTCACAACCACAGATGTTCCCATTTACCTCTTAGTTCCAATTTGACCCGTTTTCAGCAGGCTCCCAAAGGTTAGCGAAATGCAATCAATGCGCATTTCAGCTTAAGAGGTCTCTTTTCCTTTTTGTAACTGTTGTTATGGAAACCATAACAGTACTAGGGCACTTTTCCCTTGATTGCATTCACGGACTTCCATTGCATTGATGCAGTGTTTGTCTTGACCTGTGCTCTAAAAGACGGAGGGGCATGGTATGGACTCCATTTTTTCCATTTTTTCTGTGTCCGTTCCCAAGCTGCTGCATTGATACCTACAGATTAAATCCTCTGTTGTCAAGGGGGGATCGAACAAGAGTTTGTGCCTTTCTATATTTTCTTCCGTGTGCCAGACAAAAGCGTTTGTGTTCCTATTTTCTGGTTACGCAATTTGAAAGATGTAGCTGAATTCCGAGAAGATTGCTATACAGTCCGTTTCTGTAAGGGATGTTCAAGGCTCATCAACAGACAAAACAAGGGTATTCATCGTATTTACTGTGCACAGGAAGTGGCCACGGCTTCCATACCACATTCTCTTAATGAATGAGCCTTGGAGGAAGCAAACATAGCCAGAGACCCAATTCTTGTGCAATAAAAAAATAAATTATGTTTCCTCTTCTACAAAAGGCATACAGTGCAGTCCATCAATATTTGAACAGTGACACAAATATTGTTACTTTGGCTCTGTACTCCAGCATATTGTATTTGAAATGGAACAGTTACTATGAGGTTAAAGTGGAGACTTTCACCTTAAATTTGAGGGTTTTTACATCCATATCGGGTAAACCGTGTAGCAATTGTAGCCCTTTTTATACATAGCACCCCCCCCCCCCCCATTTTAGGGGACGATAAGTAATTTGACAAATTAATATAAACATATTTTCTGGTACTCTTACAAGTGATACTGTAACCCCTCAAATCCAATGTGCTGGAGTACAGAATCAAAACAATTGTGTAACTGACCAAATACTTACAGAATGCACTGTATGTACCCACACACGCCTTCACAGAACTCTGTAGGCTCCTCTCTATCTACATAATATGCTCCTAAATTTCTCTTTCTCTCTGTTTCGGTAATGCTCTGCTTGATGCTGTCAGGCTTGTTGCAGCTAATGGAGAAACAGAAGTAATCAGTTCATAAATCAGGAATTGAGCTTTTATTGCATTATAAACAAACCGGTTTGGCGGTTCATTCTCTTGTTATGTCCTCTGTTTTCCGTTTTTCTGGCTGCAAAGCACTACAGAGCCTATATGTAGAGGCCATTACCAAATCTTTAGGGAATTTTTCTGCTGCCTTTGAAAGTTCATCCTTGTTTGCAGGTTATCAGACTTATTTCATGTTAAGTGATCTTGTTTTCAGAAATTAAACGGTTCTCCATGTTTACATTAGAGAATAAATATTTTATATCTATCACAAGTAGTTGCCAAAGTCATTTATATTAAAAAAAGTGTAAATATAGAAACATTTGTTTGGGCCAGAAGTATCCCTGGTTGGTGTTCTTATTGTTATTTACACTTCAAAATATTCATTTACAAATTTACAAATTGACTTATATAGTGTAGTATATAATGTATAGATAAACAGCAGTATAGACACAGATACAGATATTTCTAGTAATATTTTGACTTGTGCTATTAGCTGACGTCCTGACCATATCATTAAACCACATAGAATTTTTAAAAAGTTAATTGATTCCAAATGAAATACAGCTACTTCAGATCTTTTTTTCTTGTGCTTTTGTGGTGGTGCTAAATCAGAAGAATTCTCATCTCCTTGTTTTCAACTGTGAACACAGACTATAGACTGTATATCAGGAATGTTAAAGGTGTATAAAAATAAGTAAACATTTTAATGGATGAAGTTTAATAATTTTATCAAATTTGAAATGCAGGCACTTGCTTGGCGCTGCTGTGTACAGTAATGTCCACTAGCTGTATAGCTACATAATGTGCTGCGAAAATCTGTCTCTCTCTGTTTTGCTAATGCCCTGTTTGATGATGGCTGGTTTGTCGTGGCTAATAGAGAAACAGCAATAATAATTTCATAAATCATGAGTAGAGGTTTTAATTATATTATTATAATATTATAAACAAACCTTCATACTGAGCGTTTGCCAGTTAATTATGTTATTTTTCCTCTATTAAAAACAATAGGCCTACATGTTTTTCATTTCCCTCTTGTCAAATTTAGTACATATTTTTGTTTCTTAAGCAACACAAGTTCAGAATTTTATGAAATGAAACAAAAATATTGTATGAGAGAGAGGAAAATGTAACATTGAAGGAAATTGGTTGCTCTAAGTTAAGGACAAAGCACATTTGAGTTACATTTGAAAGATTGAATCTGGGCCTACAATTTCTACATTTCAATTTCTATTATGTCTTACATTTTTTAAATATAATATATTTACAGTGCCCTCCACTATTATTGGCACCCCTGGTAAAGATGAGTAAAAAGGGTTATAAAAAATTCACCGTTTGGTGAATTAGCTTAATGTCACACTGAAAAAATGAGAAAAATCCAACCTTTAATTGAAGAACATTTATTATGAGAAAAAAAAATCCCTCATCAAGAAATATACAGTTGAAGTCGGAAGTTTACATACACTTAGGTTGAAGTCATTAAAACTCATTTTTAACCACTCCACAGATTTCATGTTAGCAAACTATAGTGTTGGCAAGTCAGTTAGGACATCTACCTTGTGCATGACACAAGTAATTTTTCCAACAATTGTTTACAGACAGATTATTTCACTTTTAATTCACTATATCACAATTCCAGTGGGTCAGAAGTTTACATACACTAAGTTGACTGTGCCTTTAAACAGCTTGGAAAATGATGTCATGGATTTAGAAACTTCTGATAGGCTAATTGACATTATTTGAGTCAATTGGAGGTGTACCTGTGGATGTATTTTAAGGCATACCTTCAAACTCAGTGCCTCTGTGCTTGACATCATGGGAAATTCAAAATAAATCAGCCAAGACCTCAGAAAGAAAATTCTGGTTCATCCTTGGGAGCAATTTCCAAACGCCTGAAGGTACCATGTTCATCTATACAAACAATAGTACGCAAGTATAAACACCATGGGACCACGGAGCCGTTATACCGATCAGGAAGGAGACGTGTTCTGTCTCCTAGAGATGAACGTGCTTTGGTGCGAAAAGTGCAAATCAATCGCAGAACAACAGCAAAGGACCTTGTGAAGATGCTGGAGGGAACAGATACAAAAGTATCTATATCCACAGTAAAACGAGTCCTATATTGACATAACCTGAAAGGCTGCTCAGCAAGGAAGAAGCCACTACTCCAAAACCGCCATAAAAAAGCCAGACTACAGTTTGCAACTGCACATGGGGACAAAGATCTGTCCTCTGGTCTGATTAAACAAAAATTTAACTGTTTGGCCATAATGACCATCGTTATGTTTGGAGGAAAAAGGGTGAGGCTTGCAAGCCGAAGAACACCATCCCAACCGTGAAGCATGGGGGTGGCAGCATCATGTTGTGGGGCTGCTTTGCGGCAGGAGGGACTGGTGCACTTCATAAAATAGATGCCATCATGAGGAAGGAACATTATGTGGATATATTGAAGCAACATCTCAAGACATCAGCCAGGAAGTTAAAGCTTGGTCGCAAATGGCTCTTCCAAATGGACAATGACCCAAAGCATACTTCCAAAGTTGTGGTAAAATGGCTTAAGGACAACAAAGTCAAGGTATTTGAGTGGCCATCACAAAGCTCTGACCTCAATTTAATCGGAAATTTGTGGGCAGAACTGAAAAAGCGTGGAGGCCTACAAACCCGACTCAGTTACACCAGTTCTGTCTGGAGGAATGGGCCAAAATTCCAGCAATTTATTGTGAGAAGCTTGTGGAAGGCTACCCGAAACGTTTGACCCAAGTTAAACAATTTAAAGGCAATGCTCCCAAATACTAACAGAGTGTATGTAAACTTCTGACCCACTGGGAATGTGATGAAAGAAATAAAAGCTGAAATAAATCATTCTCTCTACTATTATTCTGACATTTCACATTCTTAAAATAAAGTTGTGACCCTTCTGACATAAGACAGGGAATGTTTACTAGGATTAAATATAAGGAATTGTGAAAAACGGAGTATAAATGGATTTGGCTAAGGTGTATGTAAACTTTCGACTTAAACTATATATATATATATATATATATATATATATATATATATATATATATATATATATATATATATATAATAAGTTATATATAAGGGCTGTTTCACACCTGCCTTGTTTGGTTCGATTGAATTGAACTCTGGTTCGTTTTCCCAATTGCTGCGGTTCGTTTGGGCAGGTGTGAACACAGCAATCGTAAGCGGACCAAACAAGCGGACCAAGACCTTGTTGAAGTGGTGGTCTCGGTATGCTTCCAAACGAACTCTGGTGCGGTTCGTTTGTGGTGAGAACGTGATCCAACCTCGGTCCGACCCAACTGCAGAAAGCACTGCGCATTTTTGGACTAAACGAGCTCCCGTAGCCAGCTACGCTGTGCGTTATGGTATGAGGAAGATGAGCATTTCCCGTTTCGCAACAACAACAACATGCGAGCATGACGAATCCGAGTAATGGCGGACAAACGCGTCTCCAGTGCATCAGGACATTATTTTCCAGCCCCAGCTGCGCCTCATTTTCAAACTATCGTTTGCCTAAAGTGATAAATGCACACGATGTAATAACCGATGACCAACGCCAAAATAAACCTGCGCAGTTGTCTCTCCATTGTGAAATCACAGCGAAATTACTAGTGGTGCGTTGTCTGCTCTTCTACTTCCCGGAATTTGTTTCGAGTTTTCCCGCATGGAAATTCTGACCAATTGGAGAGCAGTTCAGGAACTACGTTATTGCTCCCGCCCCAGACACATCTGACCAATGAGTGAAATGAACGTTCTCACATGGCTTGTGCGGCTGCTTTTTGGTTCGCTTCACCAACTCATCAACTGATTCGGACCAGAGCAAACGAATATGTGTGAAAGGGAACCGAACCAGCTGAAAAACGAAACAATGTATCATTCTCGCATCTGGTGCGAACCAAGGAAGCGGACTAGAAGCGGACTATCAGGTGTGAAACTGCCCTAATAAGTTTATTCCTAACCATGTTTTCATTCATTTGTTTTTAGATTCGAGGGCAGTAGAATGATCCAGGTGATGCTGTTGAAGTCACTGTTGCAGGTGAGAATAAGAAAAATTGCCCTGCCAGGACATTTATTTTATGAGCATGCTATTCAGTAATTCTGGATTATAAAACAATATAGATAAGACACATCAATTGAGCTTCACAAAATATACTTTATTTCTGTCATAGAACTATGTCACACTTACTACAGTATTTATTATACTTAGGCTCTGTTTCAAATGTAAACCTGTTGGAAACAGTGAAACACTTCAGTTTCAAATCCTCAAATCCATCAGCCCAATTTAATTCAGATTGGTTTATTAGTGTGGCAGGATCATCATGTTTATATCAGCACAGTTAAATCCAGATTGCTTTATTACTATCAGAATCATGTTTATATCAGCACAGTCAGATTGCTTTATTAGTATCGGGATCATGTTTATATCAGCACAGTGAAATCCAGATTGCTTTATTAGTATCGGGATCATGTTTATATCATCACAGTTAAATCCAGATTGCTTTATTAGTATCGGGATCATGTTTATATCAGCACAGTTAAATCCAGATTGCTTTATTAGTGTCAGGATCATGTTTATATCAGCACAGTTAAATTCAGATTGCTTTATTCGTATCAAGATCATGTTTATATCAGCACAGTCAGATTGCTTTATTAGTATCTGGATCATGTTTATATCAGCACAGTTAAATTCAGATTGCTTTATTAGTATCGGGATCATGTTTATATCAGCACAGTTAAATTCAGATTGCTTTATTAGTACCAGGATCATGTTTATATCAGCACAGTTAAATCCAGATTGCTTTATTAGTATCTGGATCATGTTTATATCAGCACAGTTAAATTCAGATTGCTTTATTAGTATCGGGATCATGTTTATATCAGCACAGTTAAATTCAGATTGCTTTATTAGTATCAGGATCATGTTTATATCAGCACAGTTAAATTCAGATTGCTTTATTAGTATCGGGATCATGTTTATATCAGCACAGTTAAATTCAGATTGCTTTATTAGTATTGGGATCATGTTTATATCAGCACAGTTAAATTCAGATTGCTTTATTAGTATCGGGATCATGTTTATATCAGCACAGTTAAATTCAGATTGCTTTATTAGTATCGGGATCATGTTTATATCAGCACAGTTAAATTCAGATTGCTTTATTAGTATCGGGATCATGTTTATATCAGCACAGTTAAATTCAGATTGCTTTATTAGTATCGGGATCATGTTTATATCAGCACAGTTAAATCCAGATTGCTTTATTAGTATCGGGATCATGTTTATATCAGCACAGTTAAATCCAGATTGCTTTATTAGTGTCAGGATCATGTTTATATCAGCACAGTTAAATTCAGATTGCTTTATTCGTATCAAGATCATGTTTATATCAGCACAGTCAGATTGCTTTATTAGTATCTGGATCATGTTTATATCAGCACAGTTAAATTCAGATTGTTTTATTAGTATCGGGATCATGTTTATATCAGCACAGTTAAATTCAGATTGCTTTATTAGTATCAGGATCATGTTTATATCAGCACAGTTAAATCCAGATTGCTTTATTAGTATCTGGATCATGTTTATATCAGCACAGTTAAATTAGTATCGGGATCATGTTTATATCAGCACAGTTAAATTCAGATTGCTTTATTAGTATCAGGATCATGTTTATATCAGCACAGTCAGATTGCTTTATTAGTATCGGGATCATGTTTATATCAGCAGAGTTAAATTCAGATTTCTTTATTAGTATCGGGATCATGTTTATATCAGCAAGTTAAATTCAGATTTCTTTATTAGTATCTGGATCATGTTTATATCAGCACAGTCAGATTGCTTTATTAGTATCGGGATCATGTTTATATCAGCAAGTTAAATTCAGATTTCTTTATTAGTATCGGGATCATGTTTATATCAGCACAGTTCAATCCAGATTGCTTTATTAGTATCGGGATCATGTTTATATCAGCAAGTTAAATTCAGATTTCTTTATTAGTATCTGGATCATGTTTATATCAGCACAGACATATTGCTTTATTAGTATCTGGATCATGTTTATATCAGCACAGTTAAATACAGATTGGTTTATTAGTATCGGGATCATGTTTATATCAGCACAGTTCAATCCAGATTGCTTTATTAGTATCTGGATCATGTTTATATCAGCACAGTTAAATCCAGATTGCTTTATTAGTATCTGGATCATGTTTATATCAGCACAGTTGAATCCAGATTGCTTTATTAGTATCTGGATCATGTTTATATCAGCACAGTTAAATTCAGATTGCTTTATTAATGTGACAGAATCATGTTTATATCAGCACAGTGAAATCCAGATTGCTTTATTAGTATCAGGATCATGTTTATATCAGCACAGTTAAATCCAGATTGCTTTATTAGTATCTGGATCATGTTTATATCAGCACAGTTAAATTCAGATTGCTTTATTAATGTGACAGAATCATGTTTATATCAGCACAGTTAAATCCAGATTGCTTTGTTAGTATCGGGATCATGTTTATATCAGCACAGTTCAATCCAGATTGCTTTATTAGTATCTGGATCATGTTTATATCAGCACAGTTAAATTCAGATTGCTTTATTAATGTGACAGAATCATGTTTATATCAGCACAGTGAAATCCAGATTGCTTTATTAGTATCAGGATCATTTTTGTATCAGCACAGTTAAATCCAGATCGCTTTATTAGTATCTGGATCATGTTTATATCAGCACAGTTAAATTCAGATTGCTTTATTAATGTGACAGAATCATGTTTATATCAGCACAGTTAAATCCAGATTGCTTTGTTAGTATCGGGATCATGTTTATATCAGCACAGTTAAATCCAGATTGCTTTATTAGTATCTGGATCATGTTTATATCAGCACAGTTAAATTCAGATTGCTTTATTAATGTGACAGAATCATGTTTATATCAGCACAGTGAAATCCAGATTGCTTTATTAGTATCAGGATCATGTTTGTATCAGCACAGTTAAATCCAGATTGCTTTATTAGTATCTGGATCATGTTTATATCAGCACAGTTAAATTCAGATTGCTTTATTAATGTGACAGAATCATGTTTATATCAGCACAGTTAAATCCAGATTGCTTTGTTAGTATCGGGATCATGTTTATATCAGCACAGTTAAATCCAGATTGCTTTATTAGTATCTGGATCATGTTTATATCAGCACAGTTAAATTCAGATTGCTTTATTAATGTGACAGAATCATGTTTATATCAGCACAGTTAAATCCAGATTGCTTTATTAGTATCTGGATCATGTTTATATCAGCACAGTTAAATCCAGATTGCTTTATTAGTATCTGGATCATGTTTATATCAGCACAGTTAAATCCGGATTGCTTTATTAGTATCTGGATCATGTTTATATCAGCACAGTTAAATTCATATTGCTTTATTAGTATCTGGATCATGTTTATATCAGCACAGTTAAATTCAGATTGCTTTATTAGTATCAGGATCATACTTATATCAGCACAGTCAGATTGCTTTATTAGTATCGGGATCATGTTTATATCAGCACAGTTAAATCCAGATTGCTTTATTAGTATCGGGATCATGTTTATATCAGCACAGTTAAATCCAGATTGCTTTATTAGTATCTGGATCATGTTTATATCAGCACAGTTAAATCCAGATTGCTTTATTAGTATCTGGATCATGTTTATATCAGCACAGTTAAATTCAGATTGCTTTATTAGTATCGGGATCATGTTTATATCAGCACAGTTAAATCCAGATTGCTTTATTAGTGTCAGGATCATGTTTATATCAGCACAGTTAAATTCAGATTGCTTTATTCGTATCAGGATCATGTTTATATCAGCACAGTCAGATTTCTTTATTAGTATCTGGATCATGTTTATATCAGCACAGTTAAATTCAGATTGCTTTATTAGTATCTGGATCATGTTTATATCAGCACAGTTAAATTCAGATTGCTTTATTAGTATCAGGATCATGTTTATATCAGCACAGTCAGATTGCTTTATTAGTATCGGGATCATGTTTATATCAGCAGAGTTAAATTCAGATTTCTTTATTAGTATCGGGATCATGTTTATATCAGCAAGTTAAATTCAGATTTCTTTATTAGTATCTGGATCATGTTTATATCAGCACAGTCAGATTGCTTTATTAGTATCGGGATCATGTTTATATCAGCAAGTTAAATTCAGATTTCTTTATTAGTATCGGGATCATGTTTATATCAGCACAGTTCAATCCAGATTGCTTTATTAGTATCGGGATCATGTTTATATCAGCAAGTTAAATTCAGATTTCTTTATTAGTATCTGGATCATGTTTATATCAGCACAGACATATTGCTTTATTAGTATCTGGATCATGTTTATATCAGCACAGTTAAATACAGATTGGTTTATTAGTATCGGGATCATGTTTATATCAGCACAGTTCAATCCAGATTGCTTTATTAGTATCTGGATCATGTTTATATCAGCACAGTTAAATCCAGATTGCTTTATTAGTATCTGGATCATGTTTATATCAGCACAGTTGAATCCAGATTGCTTTATTAGTATCTGGATCATGTTTATATCAGCACAGTTAAATTCAGATTGCTTTATTAATTTGACAGAATCATGTTTATATCAGCACAGTGAAATCCAGATTGCTTTATTAGTATCAGGATCATGTTTATATCAGCACAGTTAAATCCAGATTGCTTTATTAGTATCTGGATCATGTTTATATCAGCACAGTTAAATCCAGATTGCTTTATTAGTATCTGGATCATGTTTATATCAGCACAGTTGAATCCAGATTGCTTTATTAGTATCTGGATCATGTTTATATCAGCACAGTTAAATCCAGATTGCTTTATTAGTATCTGGATCATGTTTATATCAGCACAGTTGAATCCAGATTGCTTTATTAGTATCTGGATCATGTTTATATCAGCACAGTTAAATTCAGATTGCTTTATTAATTTGACAGAATCATGTTTATATCAGCACAGTGAAATCCAGATTGCTTTATTAGTATCAGGATCATGTTTATATCAGCACAGTTAAATCCAGATTGCTTTATTAGTATCTGGATCATGTTTATATCAGCACAGTTAAATTCAGATTGCTTTATTAATGTGACAGAATCATGTTTATATCAGCACAGTTAAATCCAGATTGCTTTGTTAGTATCGGGATCATGTTTATATCAGCACAGTTCAATCCAGATTGCTTTATTAGTATCTGGATCATGTTTATATCAGCACAGTTAAATTCAGATTGCTTTATTAATGTGACAGAATCATGTTTATATCAGCACAGTGAAATCCAGATTGCTTTATTAGTATCAGGATCATTTTTGTATCAGCACAGTTAAATCCAGATCGCTTTATTAGTATCTGGATCATGTTTATATCAGCACAGTTAAATTCAGATTGCTTTATTAATGTGACAGAATCATGTTTATATCAGCACAGTTAAATCCAGATTGCTTTGTTAGTATCGGGATCATGTTTATATCAGCACAGTTAAATCCAGATTGCTTTATTAGTATCTGGATCATGTTTATATCAGCACAGTTAAATTCAGATTGCTTTATTAATGTGACAGAATCATGTTTATATCAGCACAGTGAAATCCAGATTGCTTTATTAGTATCAGGATCATGTTTGTATCAGCACAGTTAAATCCAGATTGCTTTATTAGTATCTGGATCATGTTTATATCAGCACAGTTAAATTCAGATTGCTTTATTAATGTGACAGAATCATGTTTATATCAGCACAGTTAAATCCAGATTGCTTTGTTAGTATCGGGATCATGTTTATATCAGCACAGTTAAATCCAGATTGCTTTATTAGTATCTGGATCATGTTTATATCAGCACAGTTAAATTCAGATTGCTTTATTAATGTGACAGAATCATGTTTATATCAGCACAGTTAAATCCAGATTGCTTTATTAGTATCTGGATCATGTTTATATCAGCACAGTTAAATCCAGATTGCTTTATTAGTATCTGGATCATGTTTATATCAGCACAGTTAAATTCAGATTGCTTTATTAATGTGACAGAATCATGTTTATATCAGCACAGTTAAATCCAGATTGCTTTATTAGTATCTGGATCATGTTTATATCAGCACAGTTAAATCCAGATTGCTTTATTAGTATCTGGATCATGTTTATATCAGCACAGTTAAATCCGGATTGCTTTATTAGTATCTGGATCATGTTTATATCAGCACAGTTAAATTCATATTGCTTTATTAGTATCTGGATCATGTTTATATCAGCACAGTTAAATTCAGATTGCTTTATTAGTATCAGGATCATACTTATATCAGCACAGTCAGATTGCTTTATTAGTATCGGGATCATGTTTATATCAGCACAGTTAAATCCAGATTGCTTTATTAGTATCTGGATCATGTTTATATCAGCACAGTTAAATCCAGATTGCTTTATTAGTATCTGGATCATGTTTATATCAGCACAGTTAAATTCAGATTGCTTTATTAGTATCGGGATCATGTTTATATCAGCACAGTTAAATCCAGATTGCTTTATTAGTGTCAGGATCATGTTTATATCAGCACAGTTAAATTCAGATTGCTTTATTCGTATCAGGATCATGTTTATATCAGCACAGTCAGATTTCTTTATTAGTATCTGGATCATGTTTATATCAGCACAGTTAAATTCAGATTGCTTTATTAGTATCTGGATCATGTTTATATCAGCACAGTTAAATTCAGATTGCTTTATTAGTATCAGGATCATGTTTATATCAGCACAGTCAGATTGCTTTATTAGTATCGGGATCATGTTTATATCAGCAGAGTTAAATTCAGATTTCTTTATTAGTATCGGGATCATGTTTATATCAGCACAGTTAAATTCAGATTGCTTTATTAGTATCAGGATCATGTTTATATCAGCACAGTCAGATTGCTTTATTAGTATCGGGATCATGTTTATATCAGCAGAGTTAAATTCAGATTTCTTTATTAGTATCGGGATCATGTTTATATCAGCACAGTTAAATCCAGATTGGTTTATTAGTATCGGGATCATGTTTATATCAGCACAGTTCAATCCAGATTGCTTTATTAGTATCTGGATCATGTTTATATCAGCACAGTTAAATCCAGATTGCTTTATTAGTATCTGGATCATGTTTATATCAGCACAGTTGAATCCAGATTGCTTTATTAGTATCTGGATCATGTTTATATCAGCACAGTTAAATTCAGATTGCTTTATTAATTTGACAGAATCATGTTTATATCAGCACAGTGAAATCCAGATTGCTTTATTAGTATCAGGATCATGTTTATATCAGCACAGTTAAATCCAGATTGCTTTATTAGTATCTGGATCATGTTTATATCAGCACAGTTAAATTCAGATTGCTTTATTAATGTGACAGAATCATGTTTATATCAGCACAGTTAAATCCAGATTGCTTTGTTAGTATCGGGATCATGTTTATATCAGCACAGTTCAATCCAGATTGCTTTATTAGTATCTGGATCATGTTTATATCAGCACAGTTAAATTCAGATTGCTTTATTAATGTGACAGAATCATGTTTATATCAGCACAGTGAAATCCAGATTGCTTTATTAGTATCAGGATCATTTTTGTATCAGCACAGTTAAATCCAGATCGCTTTATTAGTATCTGGATCATGTTTATATCAGCACAGTTAAATTCAGATTGCTTTATTAATGTGACAGAATCATGTTTATATCAGCACAGTTAAATCCAGATTGCTTTGTTAGTATCGGGATCATGTTTATATCAGCACAGTTAAATCCAGATTGCTTTATTAGTATCTGGATCATGTTTATATCAGCACAGTTAAATTCAGATTGCTTTATTAATGTGACAGAATCATGTTTATATCAGCACAGTGAAATCCAGATTGCTTTATTAGTATCAGGATCATGTTTGTATCAGCACAGTTAAATCCAGATTGCTTTATTAGTATCTGGATCATGTTTATATCAGCACAGTTAAATTCAGATTGCTTTATTAATGTGACAGAATCATGTTTATATCAGCACAGTTAAATCCAGATTGCTTTGTTAGTATCGGGATCATGTTTATATCAGCACAGTTAAATCCAGATTGCTTTATTAGTATCTGGATCATGTTTATATCAGCACAGTTAAATTCAGATTGCTTTATTAATGTGACAGAATCATGTTTATATCAGCACAGTTAAATCCAGATTGCTTTATTAGTATCTGGATCATGTTTATATCAGCACAGTGAAATCCAGATTGCTTTATTAGTATCAGGATCATGTTTATATCAGCACAGTTAAATCCAGATTGCTTTATTAGTATCTGGATCATGTTTATATCAGCACAGTTAAATTCAGATTGCTTTATTAATGTGACAGAATCATGTTTATATCAGCACAGTTAAATCCAGATTGCTTTGTTAGTATCGGGATCATGTTTATATCAGCACAGTTCAATCCAGATTGCTTTATTAGTATCTGGATCATGTTTATATCAGCACAGTTAAATTCAGATTGCTTTATTAATGTGACAGAATCATGTTTATATCAGCACAGTGAAATCCAGATTGCTTTATTAGTATCAGGATCATTTTTGTATCAGCACAGTTAAATCCAGATCGCTTTATTAGTATCTGGATCATGTTTATATCAGCACAGTTAAATTCAGATTGCTTTATTAATGTGACAGAATCATGTTTATATCAGCACAGTTAAATCCAGATTGCTTTGTTAGTATCGGGATCATGTTTATATCAGCACAGTTAAATCCAGATTGCTTTATTAGTATCTGGATCATGTTTATATCAGCACAGTTAAATTCAGATTGCTTTATTAATGTGACAGAATCATGTTTATATCAGCACAGTGAAATCCAGATTGCTTTATTAGTATCAGGATCATGTTTGTATCAGCACAGTTAAATCCAGATTGCTTTATTAGTATCTGGATCATGTTTATATCAGCACAGTTAAATTCAGATTGCTTTATTAATGTGACAGAATCATGTTTATATCAGCACAGTTAAATCCAGATTGCTTTGTTAGTATCGGGATCATGTTTATATCAGCACAGTTAAATCCAGATTGCTTTATTAGTATCTGGATCATGTTTATATCAGCACAGTTAAATTCAGATTGCTTTATTAATGTGACAGAATCATGTTTATATCAGCACAGTTAAATCCAGATTGCTTTATTAGTATCTGGATCATGTTTATATCAGCACAGTTAAATCCAGATTGCTTTATTAGTATCTGGATCATGTTTATATCAGCACAGTTAAATCCGGATTGCTTTATTAGTATCTGGATCATGTTTATATCAGCACAGTTAAATTCATATTGCTTTATTAGTATCTGGATCATGTTTATATCAGCACAGTTAAATTCAGATTGCTTTATTAGTATCAGGATCATACTTATATCAGCACAGTCAGATTGCTTTATTAGTATCGGGATCATGTTTATATCAGCACAGTTAAATCCAGATTGCTTTATTAGTATCTGGATCATGTTTATATCAGCACAGTTAAATCCAGATTGCTTTATTAGTATCTGGATCATGTTTATATCAGCACAGTTAAATTCAGATTGCTTTATTAGTATCGGGATCATGTTTATATCAGCACAGTTAAATCCAGATTGCTTTATTAGTGTCAGGATCATGTTTATATCAGCACAGTTAAATTCAGATTGCTTTATTCGTATCAGGATCATGTTTATATCAGCACAGTCAGATTTCTTTATTAGTATCTGGATCATGTTTATATCAGCACAGTTAAATTCAGATTGCTTTATTAGTATCTGGATCATGTTTATATCAGCACAGTTAAATTCAGATTGCTTTATTAGTATCAGGATCATGTTTATATCAGCACAGTCAGATTGCTTTATTAGTATCGGGATCATGTTTATATCAGCAGAGTTAAATTCAGATTTCTTTATTAGTATCGGGATCATGTTTATATCAGCACAGTTAAATCCAGATTGCTTTATTAGTATCAGGATCATGTTTGTATCAGCACAGTTAAATCCAGATTGCTTTATTAGTATCTGGATCATGTTTATATCAGCACAGTTAAATTCAGATTGCTTTATTAATGTGACAGAATCATGTTTATATCAGCACAGTTAAATCCAGATTACTTTGTTAGTATCGGGATCATGTTTATATCAGCACAGTTAAATCCAGATTGCTTTATTAGTATCTGGATCATGTTTATATCAGCACAGTTAAATCCAGATTGCTTTATTAGTATCTGGATCATGTTTATATCAGCACAGTTAAATTCAGATTGCTTTATTAGTATCAGGATCATGTTTATATCAGCACAGTCAGATTGCTTTATTAGTATCGGGATCATGTTTATATCAGCACAGTTAAATCCAGATTGCTTTATTAGTATCTGGATCATGTTTATATCAGCACAGTTAAATCCAGATTGCTTTATTAGTATCTGGATCATGTTTATATCAGCACAGTTAAATTCAGATTGCTTTATTAGTATCGGGATCATGTTTATATCAGCACAGTTAAATCCAGATTGCTTTATTAGTGTCAGGATCATATTTATATCAGCACAGTTAAATTCAGATTGCTTTATTCGTATCAGGATCATGTTTATATCAGCACAGTCAGATTTCTTTATTAGTATCTGGATCATGTTTATATCAGCACAGTTAAATTCAGATTGCTTTATTAGTATCTGGATCATGTTTATATCAGCACAGTTAAATTCAGATTGCTTTATTAGTATCAGGATCATGTTTATATCAGCACAGTCAGATTGCTTTATTAGTATCGGGATCATGTTTATATCAGCAAGTTAAATTCAGATTTCTTTATTAATTTGACAGAATCATGTTTATATCAGCACAGTGAAATCCAGATTGCTTTATTAGTATCAGGATCATGTTTATATCAGCACAGTTAAATCCAGATTGCTTTATTAGTATCTGGATCATGTTTATATCAGCACAGTTAAATTCAGATTGCTTTATTAATGTGACAGAATCATGTTTATATCAGCACAGTTAAATCCAGATTGCTTTGTTAGTATCGGGATCATGTTTATATCAGCACAGTTCAATCCAGATTGCTTTATTAGTATCTGGATCATGTTTATATCAGCACAGTTAAATTCAGATTGCTTTATTAATGTGACAGAATCATGTTTATATCAGCACAGTGAAATCCAGATTGCTTTATTAGTATCAGGATCATTTTTGTATCAGCACAGTTAAATCCAGATCGCTTTATTAGTATCTGGATCATGTTTATATCAGCACAGTTAAATTCAGATTGCTTTATTAATGTGACAGAATCATGTTTATATCAGCACAGTTAAATCCAGATTGCTTTGTTAGTATCGGGATCATGTTTATATCAGCACAGTTAAATCCAGATTGCTTTATTAGTATCTGGATCATGTTTATATCAGCACAGTTAAATTCAGATTGCTTTATTAATGTGACAGAATCATGTTTATATCAGCACAGTGAAATCCAGATTGCTTTATTAGTATCAGGATCATGTTTGTATCAGCACAGTTAAATCCAGATTGCTTTATTAGTATCTGGATCATGTTTATATCAGCACAGTTAAATTCAGATTGCTTTATTAATGTGACAGAATCATGTTTATATCAGCACAGTTAAATCCAGATTGCTTTGTTAGTATCGGGATCATGTTTATATCAGCACAGTTAAATTCAGATTGCTTTATTAGTATCGGGATCATGTTTATATCAGCACAGTTAAATTCAGATTGCTTTATTAGTATCGGGATCATGTTTATATCAGCACAGTTAAATTCAGATTGCTTTATTAGTATCGGGATCATGTTTATATCAGCACAGTTAAATTCAGATTGCTTTATTAGTATCGGGATCATGTTTATATCAGCACAGTTAAATCCAGATTGCTTTATTAGTATCGGGATCATGTTTATATCAGCACAGTTAAATCCAGATTGCTTTATTAGTGTCAGGATCATGTTTATATCAGCACAGTTAAATTCAGATTGCTTTATTCGTATCAAGATCATGTTTATATCAGCACAGTCAGATTGCTTTATTAGTATCTGGATCATGTTTATATCAGCACAGTTAAATTCAGATTGTTTTATTAGTATCGGGATCATGTTTATATCAGCACAGTTAAATTCAGATTGCTTTATTAGTATCAGGATCATGTTTATATCAGCACAGTTAAATCCAGATTGCTTTATTAGTATCTGGATCATGTTTATATCAGCACAGTTAAATTAGTATCGGGATCATGTTTATATCAGCACAGTTAAATTCAGATTGCTTTATTAGTATCAGGATCATGTTTATATCAGCACAGTCAGATTGCTTTATTAGTATCGGGATCATGTTTATATCAGCAGAGTTAAATTCAGATTTCTTTATTAGTATCGGGATCATGTTTATATCAGCACAGTCAGATTGCTTTATTAGTATCGGGATCATGTTTATATCAGCAAGTTAAATTCAGATTTCTTTATTAGTATCGGGATCATGTTTATATCAGCACAGTTCAATCCAGATTGCTTTATTAGTATCGGGATCATGTTTATATCAGCAAGTTAAATTCAGATTTCTTTATTAGTATCTGGATCATGTTTATATCAGCACAGACATATTGCTTTATTAGTATCTGGATCATGTTTATATCAGCACAGTTAAATACAGATTGGTTTATTAGTATCGGGATCATGTTTATATCAGCACAGTTCAATCCAGATTGCTTTATTAGTATCTGGATCATGTTTATATCAGCACAGTTAAATCCAGATTGCTTTATTAGTATCTGGATCATGTTTATATCAGCACAGTTGAATCCAGATTGCTTTATTAGTATCTGGATCATGTTTATATCAGCACAGTTAAATTCAGATTGCTTTATTAATGTGACAGAATCATGTTTATATCAGCACAGTGAAATCCAGATTGCTTTATTAGTATCAGGATCATGTTTATATCAGCACAGTTAAATCCAGATTGCTTTATTAGTATCTGGATCATGTTTATATCAGCACAGTTAAATTCAGATTGCTTTATTAATGTGACAGAATCATGTTTATATCAGCACAGTTAAATCCAGATTGCTTTGTTAGTATCGGGATCATGTTTATATCAGCACAGTTCAATCCAGATTGCTTTATTAGTATCTGGATCATGTTTATATCAGCACAGTTAAATTCAGATTGCTTTATTAATGTGACAGAATCATGTTTATATCAGCACAGTGAAATCCAGATTGCTTTATTAGTATCAGGATCATTTTTGTATCAGCACAGTTAAATCCAGATCGCTTTATTAGTATCTGGATCATGTTTATATCAGCACAGTTAAATTCAGATTGCTTTATTAATGTGACAGAATCATGTTTATATCAGCACAGTTAAATCCAGATTGCTTTGTTAGTATCGGGATCATGTTTATATCAGCACAGTTAAATCCAGATTGCTTTATTAGTATCTGGATCATGTTTATATCAGCACAGTTAAATTCAGATTGCTTTATTAATGTGACAGAATCATGTTTATATCAGCACAGTGAAATCCAGATTGCTTTATTAGTATCAGGATCATGTTTGTATCAGCACAGTTAAATCCAGATTGCTTTATTAGTATCTGGATCATGTTTATATCAGCACAGTTAAATTCAGATTGCTTTATTAATGTGACAGAATCATGTTTATATCAGCACAGTTAAATCCAGATTGCTTTGTTAGTATCGGGATCATGTTTATATCAGCACAGTTAAATCCAGATTGCTTTATTAGTATCTGGATCATGTTTATATCAGCACAGTTAAATTCAGATTGCTTTATTAATGTGACAGAATCATGTTTATATCAGCACAGTTAAATCCAGATTGCTTTATTAGTATCTGGATCATGTTTATATCAGCACAGTTAAATCCAGATTGCTTTATTAGTATCTGGATCATGTTTATATCAGCACAGTTAAATCCGGATTGCTTTATTTGTATCTGGATCATGTTTATATCAGCACAGTTAAATTCATATTGCTTTATTAGTATCTGGATCATGTTTATATCAGCACAGTTAAATTCAGATTGCTTTATTAGTATCAGGATCATACTTATATCAGCACAGTCAGATTGCTTTATTAGTATCGGGATCATGTTTATATCAGCACAGTTAAATCCAGATTGCTTTATTAGTATCGGGATCATGTTTATATCAGCACAGTTAAATCCAGATTGCTTTATTAGTATCTGGATCATGTTTATATCAGCACAGTTAAATCCAGATTGCTTTATTAGTATCTGGATCATGTTTATATCAGCACAGTTAAATTCAGATTGCTTTATTAGTATCGGGATCATGTTTATATCAGCACAGTTAAATCCAGATTGCTTTATTAGTGTCAGGATCATGTTTATATCAGCACAGTTAAATTCAGATTGCTTTATTCGTATCAGGATCATGTTTATATCAGCACAGTCAGATTTCTTTATTAGTATCTGGATCATGTTTATATCAGCACAGTTAAATTCAGATTGCTTTATTAGTATCTGGATCATGTTTATATCAGCACAGTTAAATTCAGATTGCTTTATTAGTATCAGGATCATGTTTATATCAGCACAGTCAGATTGCTTTATTAGTATCGGGATCATGTTTATATCAGCAGAGTTAAATTCAGATTTCTTTATTAGTATCGGGATCATGTTTATATCAGCAAGTTAAATTCAGATTTCTTTATTAGTATCTGGATCATGTTTATATCAGCACAGTCAGATTGCTTTATTAGTATCGGGATCATGTTTATATCAGCAAGTTAAATTCAGATTTCTTTATTAGTATCGGGATCATGTTTATATCAGCACAGTTCAATCCAGATTGCTTTATTAGTATCGGGATCATGTTTATATCAGCAAGTTAAATTCAGATTTCTTTATTAGTATCTGGATCATGTTTATATCAGCACAGACATATTGCTTTATTAGTATCTGGATCATGTTTATATCAGCACAGTTAAATACAGATTGGTTTATTAGTATCGGGATCATGTTTATATCAGCACAGTTCAATCCAGATTGCTTTATTAGTATCTGGATCATGTTTATATCAGCACAGTTAAATCCAGATTGCTTTATTAGTATCTGGATCATGTTTATATCAGCACAGTTGAATCCAGATTGCTTTATTAGTATCTGGATCATGTTTATATCAGCACAGTTAAATTCAGATTGCTTTATTAATTTGACAGAATCATGTTTATATCAGCACAGTGAAATCCAGATTGCTTTATTAGTATCAGGATCATGTTTATATCAGCACAGTTAAATCCAGATTGCTTTATTAGTATCTGGATCATGTTTATATCAGCACAGTTAAATCCAGATTGCTTTATTAGTATCTGGATCATGTTTATATCAGCACAGTTGAATCCAGATTGCTTTATTAGTATCTGGATCATGTTTATATCAGCACAGTTAAATCCAGATTGCTTTATTAGTATCTGGATCATGTTTATATCAGCACAGTTGAATCCAGATTGCTTTATTAGTATCTGGATCATGTTTATATCAGCACAGTTAAATTCAGATTGCTTTATTAATTTGACAGAATCATGTTTATATCAGCACAGTGAAATCCAGATTGCTTTATTAGTATCAGGATCATGTTTATATCAGCACAGTTAAATCCAGATTGCTTTATTAGTATCTGGATCATGTTTATATCAGCACAGTTAAATTCAGATTGCTTTATTAATGTGACAGAATCATGTTTATATCAGCACAGTTAAATCCAGATTGCTTTGTTAGTATCGGGATCATGTTTATATCAGCACAGTTCAATCCAGATTGCTTTATTAGTATCTGGATCATGTTTATATCAGCACAGTTAAATTCAGATTGCTTTATTAATGTGACAGAATCATGTTTATATCAGCACAGTGAAATCCAGATTGCTTTATTAGTATCAGGATCATTTTTGTATCAGCACAGTTAAATCCAGATCGCTTTATTAGTATCTGGATCATGTTTATATCAGCACAGTTAAATTCAGATTGCTTTATTAATGTGACAGAATCATGTTTATATCAGCACAGTTAAATCCAGATTGCTTTGTTAGTATCGGGATCATGTTTATATCAGCACAGTTAAATCCAGATTGCTTTATTAGTATCTGGATCATGTTTATATCAGCACAGTTAAATTCAGATTGCTTTATTAATGTGACAGAATCATGTTTATATCAGCACAGTGAAATCCAGATTGCTTTATTAGTATCAGGATCATGTTTGTATCAGCACAGTTAAATCCAGATTGCTTTATTAGTATCTGGATCATGTTTATATCAGCACAGTTAAATTCAGATTGCTTTATTAATGTGACAGAATCATGTTTATATCAGCACAGTTAAATCCAGATTGCTTTGTTAGTATCGGGATCATGTTTATATCAGCACAGTTAAATCCAGATTGCTTTATTAGTATCTGGATCATGTTTATATCAGCACAGTTAAATTCAGATTGCTTTATTAATGTGACAGAATCATGTTTATATCAGCACAGTTAAATCCAGATTGCTTTATTAGTATCTGGATCATGTTTATATCAGCACAGTTAAATCCAGATTGCTTTATTAGTATCTGGATCATGTTTATATCAGCACAGTTAAATCCGGATTGCTTTATTAGTATCTGGATCATGTTTATATCAGCACAGTTAAATTCATATTGCTTTATTAGTATCTGGATCATGTTTATATCAGCACAGTTAAATTCAGATTGCTTTATTAGTATCAGGATCATACTTATATCAGCACAGTCAGATTGCTTTATTAGTATCGGGATCATGTTTATATCAGCACAGTTAAATCCAGATTGCTTTATTAGTATCTGGATCATGTTTATATCAGCACAGTTAAATCCAGATTGCTTTATTAGTATCTGGATCATGTTTATATCAGCACAGTTAAATTCAGATTGCTTTATTAGTATCGGGATCATGTTTATATCAGCACAGTTAAATCCAGATTGCTTTATTAGTGTCAGGATCATGTTTATATCAGCACAGTTAAATTCAGATTGCTTTATTCGTATCAGGATCATGTTTATATCAGCACAGTCAGATTTCTTTATTAGTATCTGGATCATGTTTATATCAGCACAGTTAAATTCAGATTGCTTTATTAGTATCTGGATCATGTTTATATCAGCACAGTTAAATTCAGATTGCTTTATTAGTATCAGGATCATGTTTATATCAGCACAGTCAGATTGCTTTATTAGTATCGGGATCATGTTTATATCAGCAGAGTTAAATTCAGATTTCTTTATTAGTATCGGGATCATGTTTATATCAGCACAGTTAAATTCAGATTGCTTTATTAGTATCAGGATCATGTTTATATCAGCACAGTCAGATTGCTTTATTAGTATCGGGATCATGTTTATATCAGCAGAGTTAAATTCAGATTTCTTTATTAGTATCGGGATCATGTTTATATCAGCACAGTTAAATCCAGATTGGTTTATTAGTATCGGGATCATGTTTATATCAGCACAGTTCAATCCAGATTGCTTTATTAGTATCTGGATCATGTTTATATCAGCACAGTTAAATCCAGATTGCTTTATTAGTATCTGGATCATGTTTATATCAGCACAGTTGAATCCAGATTGCTTTATTAGTATCTGGATCATGTTTATATCAGCACAGTTAAATTCAGATTGCTTTATTAATTTGACAGAATCATGTTTATATCAGCACAGTGAAATCCAGATTGCTTTATTAGTATCAGGATCATGTTTATATCAGCACAGTTAAATCCAGATTGCTTTATTAGTATCTGGATCATGTTTATATCAGCACAGTTAAATTCAGATTGCTTTATTAATGTGACAGAATCATGTTTATATCAGCACAGTTAAATCCAGATTGCTTTGTTAGTATCGGGATCATGTTTATATCAGCACAGTTCAATCCAGATTGCTTTATTAGTATCTGGATCATGTTTATATCAGCACAGTTAAATTCAGATTGCTTTATTAATGTGACAGAATCATGTTTATATCAGCACAGTGAAATCCAGATTGCTTTATTAGTATCAGGATCATTTTTGTATCAGCACAGTTAAATCCAGATCGCTTTATTAGTATCTGGATCATGTTTATATCAGCACAGTTAAATTCAGATTGCTTTATTAATGTGACAGAATCATGTTTATATCAGCACAGTTAAATCCAGATTGCTTTGTTAGTATCGGGATCATGTTTATATCAGCACAGTTAAATCCAGATTGCTTTATTAGTATATGGATCATGTTTATATCAGCACAGTTAAATTCAGATTGCTTTATTAATGTGACAGAATCATGTTTATATCAGCACAGTGAAATCCAGATTGCTTTATTAGTATCAGGATCATGTTTGTATCAGCACAGTTAAATCCAGATTGCTTTATTAGTATCTGGATCATGTTTATATCAGCACAGTTAAATTCAGATTGCTTTATTAATGTGACAGAATCATGTTTATATCAGCACAGTTAAATCCAGATTGCTTTGTTAGTATCGGGATCATGTTTATATCAGCACAGTTAAATTCAGATTGCTTTATTAATGTGACAGAATCATGTTTATATCAGCACAGTTAAATCCAGATTGCTTTGTTAGTATCGGGATCATGTTTATATCAGCACAGTTAAATCCAGATTGCTTTATTAGTATCTGGATCATGTTTATATCAGCACAGTTAAATTCAGATTGCTTTATTAATGTGACAGAATCATGTTTATATCAGCACAGTTAAATCCAGATTGCTTTATTAGTATCTGGATCATGTTTATATCAGCACAGTTAAATCCAGATTGCTTTATTAGTATCTGGATCATGTTTATATCAGCACAGTTAAATCCGGATTGCTTTATTAGTATCTGGATCATGTTTATATCAGCACAGTTAAATTCATATTGCTTTATTAGTATCTGGATCATGTTTATATCAGCACAGTTAAATTCAGATTGCTTTATTAGTATCAGGATCATACTTATATCAGCACAGTCAGATTGCTTTATTAGTATCGGGATCATGTTTATATCAGCACAGTTAAATCCAGATTGCTTTATTAGTATCTGGATCATGTTTATATCAGCACAGTTAAATCCAGATTGCTTTATTAGTATCTGGATCATGTTTATATCAGCACAGTTAAATTCAGATTGCTTTATTAGTATCGGGATCATGTTTATATCAGCACAGTTAAATCCAGATTGCTTTATTAGTGTCAGGATCATGTTTATATCAGCACAGTTAAATTCAGATTGCTTTATTCGTATCAGGATCATGTTTATATCAGCACAGTCAGATTTCTTTATTAGTATCTGGATCATGTTTATATCAGCACAGTTAAATTCAGATTGCTTTATTAGTATCTGGATCATGTTTATATCAGCACAGTTAAATTCAGATTGCTTTATTAGTATCAGGATCATGTTTATATCAGCACAGTCAGATTGCTTTATTAGTATCGGGATCATGTTTATATCAGCAGAGTTAAATTCAGATTTCTTTATTAGTATCGGGATCATGTTTATATCAGCACAGTTAAATCCAGATTGCTTTATTAGTATCAGGATCATGTTTGTATCAGCACAGTTAAATCCAGATTGCTTTATTAGTATCTGGATCATGTTTATATCAGCACAGTTAAATTCAGATTGCTTTATTAATGTGACAGAATCATGTTTATATCAGCACAGTTAAATCCAGATTACTTTGTTAGTATCGGGATCATGTTTATATCAGCACAGTTAAATCCAGATTGCTTTATTAGTATCTGGATCATGTTTATATCAGCACAGTTAAATCCAGATTGCTTTATTAGTATCTGGATCATGTTTATATCAGCACAGTTAAATTCAGATTGCTTTATTAGTATCAGGATCATGTTTATATCAGCACAGTCAGATTGCTTTATTAGTATCGGGATCATGTTTATATCAGCACAGTTAAATCCAGATTGCTTTATTAGTATCTGGATCATGTTTATATCAGCACAGTTAAATCCAGATTGCTTTATTAGTATCTGGATCATGTTTATATCAGCACAGTTAAATTCAGATTGCTTTATTAGTATCGGGATCATGTTTATATCAGCACAGTTAAATCCAGATTGCTTTATTAGTGTCAGGATCATATTTATATCAGCACAGTTAAATTCAGATTGCTTTATTCGTATCAGGATCATGTTTATATCAGCACAGTCAGATTTCTTTATTAGTATCTGGATCATGTTTATATCAGCACAGTTAAATTCAGATTGCTTTATTAGTATCTGGATCATGTTTATATCAGCACAGTTAAATTCAGATTGCTTTATTAGTATCAGGATCATGTTTATATCAGCACAGTCAGATTGCTTTATTAGTATCGGGATCATGTTTATATCAGCAAGTTAAATTCAGATTTCTTTATTAATTTGACAGAATCATGTTTATATCAGCACAGTGAAATCCAGATTGCTTTATTAGTATCAGGATCATGTTTATATCAGCACAGTTAAATCCAGATTGCTTTATTAGTATCTGGATCATGTTTATATCAGCACAGTTAAATTCAGATTGCTTTATTAATGTGACAGAATCATGTTTATATCAGCACAGTTAAATCCAGATTGCTTTGTTAGTATCGGGATCATGTTTATATCAGCACAGTTCAATCCAGATTGCTTTATTAGTATCTGGATCATGTTTATATCAGCACAGTTAAATTCAGATTGCTTTATTAATGTGACAGAATCATGTTTATATCAGCACAGTGAAATCCAGATTGCTTTATTAGTATCAGGATCATTTTTGTATCAGCACAGTTAAATCCAGATCGCTTTATTAGTATCTGGATCATGTTTATATCAGCACAGTTAAATTCAGATTGCTTTATTAATGTGACAGAATCATGTTTATATCAGCACAGTTAAATCCAGATTGCTTTGTTAGTATCGGGATCATGTTTATATCAGCACAGTTAAATCCAGATTGCTTTATTAGTATCTGGATCATGTTTATATCAGCACAGTTAAATTCAGATTGCTTTATTAATGTGACAGAATCATGTTTATATCAGCACAGTGAAATCCAGATTGCTTTATTAGTATCAGGATCATGTTTGTATCAGCACAGTTAAATCCAGATTGCTTTATTAGTATCTGGATCATGTTTATATCAGCACAGTTAAATTCAGATTGCTTTATTAATGTGACAGAATCATGTTTATATCAGCACAGTTAAATCCAGATTGCTTTGTTAGTATCGGGATCATGTTTATATCAGCACAGTTAAATCCAGATTGCTTTATTAGTATCTGGATCATGTTTATATCAGCACAGTTAAATTCAGATTGCTTTATTAATGTGACAGAATCATGTTTATATCAGCACAGTTAAATCCAGATTGCTTTATTAGTATCTGGATCATGTTTATATCAGCACAGTTAAATCCAGATTGCTTTATTAGTATCTGGATCATGTTTATATCAGCACAGTTAAATCCGGATTGCTTTATTAGTATCTGGATCATGTTTATATCAGCACAGTTAAATTCATATTGCTTTATTAGTATCTGGATCATGTTTATATCAGCACAGTTAAATTCAGATTGCTTTATTAGTATCAGGATCATACTTATATCAGCACAGTCAGATTGCTTTATTAGTATCGGGATCATGTTTATATCAGCACAGTTAAATCCAGATTGCTTTATTAGTATCTGGATCATGTTTATATCAGCACAGTTAAATCCAGATTGCTTTATTAGTATCTGGATCATGTTTATATCAGCACAGTTAAATTCAGATTGCTTTATTAGTATCGGGATCATGTTTATATCAGCACAGTTAAATCCAGATTGCTTTATTAGTGTCAGGATCATGTTTATATCAGCACAGTTAAATTCAGATTGCTTTATTCGTATCAGGATCATGTTTATATCAGCACAGTCAGATTTCTTTATTAGTATCTGGATCATGTTTATATCAGCACAGTTAAATTCAGATTGCTTTATTAGTATCTGGATCATGTTTATATCAGCACAGTTAAATTCAGATTGCTTTATTAGTATCAGGATCATGTTTATATCAGCACAGTCAGATTGCTTTATTAGTATCGGGATCATGTTTATATCAGCAGAGTTAAATTCAGATTTCTTTATTAGTATCGGGATCATGTTTATATCAGCACAGTTAAATCCAGATTGCTTTATTAGTATCAGGATCATGTTTGTATCAGCACAGTTAAATCCAGATTGCTTTATTAGTATCTGGATCATGTTTATATCAGCACAGTTAAATTCAGATTGCTTTATTAATGTGACAGAATCATGTTTATATCAGCACAGTTAAATCCAGATTACTTTGTTAGTATCGGGATCATGTTTATATCAGCACAGTTAAATCCAGATTGCTTTATTAGTATCTGGATCATGTTTATATCAGCACAGTTAAATCCAGATTGCTTTATTAGTATCTGGATCATGTTTATATCAGCACAGTTAAATTCAGATTGCTTTATTAGTATCAGGATCATGTTTATATCAGCACAGTCAGATTGCTTTATTAGTATCGGGATCATGTTTATATCAGCACAGTTAAATCCAGATTGCTTTATTAGTATCTGGATCATGTTTATATCAGCACAGTTAAATCCAGATTGCTTTATTAGTATCGGGATCATGTTTATATCAGCAAGTTAAATTCAGATTTCTTTATTAGTATCGGGATCATGTTTATATCAGCACAGTTCAATCCAGATTGCTTTATTAGTATCGGGATCATGTTTATATCAGCAAGTTAAATTCAGATTTCTTTATTAGTATCGGGATCATGTTTATATCAGCACAGTTCAATCCAGATTGCTTTATTAGTATCGGGATCATGTTTATATCAGCAAGTTAAATTCAGATTTCTTTATTAGTATCTGGATCATGTTTATATCAGCACAGACAGATTGCTTTATTAGTATCTGGATCATGTTTATATCAGCACAGTTAAATACAGATTGGTTTATTAGTATCGGGATCATGTTTATATCAGCACAGTTCAATCCAGATTGCTTTATTAGTATCTGGATCATGTTTATATCAGCACAGTTAAATCCAGATTGCTTTATTAGTATCTGGATCATGTTTATATCAGCACAGTTGAATCCAGATTGCTTTATTAGTATCTGGATCATGTTTATATCAGCACAGTTAAATTCAGATTGCTTTATTAATTTGACAGAATCATGTTTATATCAGCACAGTGAAATCCAGATTGCTTTATTAGTATCAGGATCATGTTTATATCAGCACAGTTAAATCCAGATTGCTTTATTAGTATCTGGATCATGTTTATATCAGCACAGTTAAATTCAGATTGCTTTATTAATGTGACAGAATCATGTTTATATCAGCACAGTTAAATCCAGATTGCTTTGTTAGTATCGGGATCATGTTTATATCAGCACAGTTAAATCCAGATTGCTTTATTAGTATCTGGATCATGTTTATATCAGCACAGTTAAATTCAGATTGCTTTATTAATGTGACAGAATCATGTTTATATCAGCACAGTGAAATCCAGATTGCTTTATTAGTATCAGGATCATTTTTGTATCAGCACAGTTAAATCCAGATTGCTTTATTAGTATCTGGATCATGTTTATATCAGCACAGTTCAATCCAGATTGCTTTATTAATATCTGGATCATGTTTATATCAGCACAGACAGATTGCTTTATTAGTATCTGGATCATGTTTATATCAGCACAGTTAAATACAGATTGGTTTATTAGTATCGGGATCATGTTTATATCAGCACAGTTCAATCCAGATTGCTTTATTAGTATCTGGATCATGTTTATATCAGCACAGTTAAATCCAGATTGCTTTATTAGTATCTGGATCATGTTTATATCAGCACAGTTAAATCCAGATTGCTTTATTAGTATCTGGATCATGTTTATATCAGCACAGTTAAATTCAGATTGCTTTATTAATTTGACAGAATCATGTTTATATCAGCACAGTGAAATCCAGATTGCTTTATTAGTATCAGGATCATGTTTATATCAGCACAGTTAAATCCAGATTGCTTTATTAGTATCTGGATCATGTTTATATCAGCACAGTTAAATTCAGATTGCTTTATTAATGTGACAGAATCATGTTTATATCAGCACAGTTAAATCCAGATTGCTTTGTTAGTATCGGGATCATGTTTATATCAGCACAGTTAAATCCAGATTGCTTTATTAGTATCTGGATCATGTTTATATCAGCACAGTTAAATTCAGATTGCTTTATTAATGTGACAGAATCATGTTTATATCAGCACAGTTAAATCCAGATTGCTTTGTTAGTATCGGGATCATGTTTATATCAGCACAGTTAAATCCAGATTGCTTTATTAGTATCTGGATCATGTTTATATCAGCACAGTTAAATTCAGATTGCTTTATTAATGTGACAGAATCATGTTTATATCAGCACAGTGAAATCCAGATTGCTTTATTAGTATCAGGATCATGTTTATATCAGCACAGTTGAATCCAGATTGCTTTATTAGTATCTGGATCATGTTTATATCAGCACAGTTAAATTCAGATTGCTTTATTAATGTGACAGAATCATGTTTATATCAGCACAGTTAAATCCAGATTGCTTTGTTAGTATTGGGATCATGTTTATATCAGCACAGTTAAATCCAGATTGCTTTATTAGTATCTGGATCATGTTTATATCAGCACAGTTAAATTCAGATTGCTTTATTAATGTGACAGAATCATGTTTATATCAGCACAGTGAAATCCAGATTGCTTTATTAGTATCAGGATCATTTTTGTATCAGCACAGTTAAATCCAGATCGCTTTATTAGTATCTGGATCATGTTTATATCAGCACAGTTCAATCCAGATTGCTTTATTAATGTGACAGAATCATGTTTATATCAGCACAGTTAAATCCAGATTGCTTTGTTAGTATCGGGATCATGTTTATATCAGCACAGTTAAATCCAGATTGCTTTATTAGTATCTGGATCATGTTTATATCAGCACAGTTAAATTCAGATTGCTTTATTAATGTGACAGAATCATGTTTATATCAGCACAGTGAAATCCAGATTGCTTTATTAGTATCAGGATCATGTTTGTATCAGCACAGTTAAATCCAGATTGCTTTATTAGTATCTGGATCATGTTTATATCAGCACAGTTAAATTCAGATTGCTTTATTAATGTGACAGAATCATGTTTATATCAGCACAGTTAAATCCAGATTGCTTTGTTAGTATCGGGATCATGTTTATATCAGCACAGTTAAATCCAGATTGCTTTATTAGTATCTGGATCATGTTTATATCAGCACAGTTAAATCCAGATTGCTTTATTAGTATCTGGATCATGTTTATATCAGCACAGTTAAATCCGGATTGCTTTATTAGTATCTGGATCATGTTTATATCAGCACAGTTAAATTCATATTGCTTTATTAGTATCTGGATCATGTTTATATCAGCACAGTTAAATTCAGATTGCTTTATTAGTATCAGGATCATACTTATATCAGCACAGTCAGATTGCTTTATTAGTATCGGGATCATGTTTGTATCAGCACAGTTAAATCCAGATTGCTTTATTAGTATCTGGATCATGTTTATATCAGCACAGTTAAATCCAGATTGCTTTATTAGTATCTGGATCATGTTTATATCAGCACAGTTAAATTCAGATTGCTTTATTAGTATCGGGATCATGTTTATATCAGCACAGTTCAATCCAGATTGCTTTATTAGTATCTGGATCATGTTTATATCAGCACAGTTAAATCCAGATTGCTTTATTAGTATCTGGATCATGTTTATATCAGCACAGTTAAATCCAGATTGCTTTATTAGTATCTGGATCATGTTTATATCAGCACAGTTAAATTCAGATTGCTTTATTAATTTGACAGAATCATGTTTATATCAGCACAGTGAAATCCAGATTGCTTTATTAGTATCAGGATCATGTTTATATCAGCACAGTTAAATCCAGATTGCTTTATTAGTATCTGGATCATGTTTATATCAGCACAGTTAAATTCAGATTGCTTTATTAATGTGACAGAATCATGTTTATATCAGCACAGTTAAATCCAGATTGCTTTGTTAGTATCGGGATCATGTTTATATCAGCACAGTTAAATCCAGATTGCTTTATTAGTATCTGGATCATGTTTATATCAGCACAGTTAAATTCAGATTGCTTTATTAATGTGACAGAATCATGTTTATATCAGCACAGTTAAATCCAGATTGCTTTGTTAGTATCGGGATCATGTTTATATCAGCACAGTTAAATCCAGATTGCTTTATTAGTATCTGGATCATGTTTATATCAGCACAGTTAAATTCAGATTGCTTTATTAATGTGACAGAATCATGTTTATATCAGCACAGTGAAATCCAGATTGCTTTATTAGTATCAGGATCATGTTTATATCAGCACAGTTGAATCCAGATTGCTTTATTAGTATCTGGATCATGTTTATATCAGCACAGTTAAATTCAGATTGCTTTATTAATGTGACAGAATCATGTTTATATCAGCACAGTTAAATCCAGATTGCTTTGTTAGTATTGGGATCATGTTTATATCAGCACAGTTAAATCCAGATTGCTTTATTAGTATCTGGATCATGTTTATATCAGCACAGTTAAATTCAGATTGCTTTATTAATGTGACAGAATCATGTTTATATCAGCACAGTGAAATCCAGATTGCTTTATTAGTATCAGGATCATTTTTGTATCAGCACAGTTAAATCCAGATCGCTTTATTAGTATCTGGATCATGTTTATATCAGCACAGTTCAATCCAGATTGCTTTATTAATGTGACAGAATCATGTTTATATCAGCACAGTTAAATCCAGATTGCTTTGTTAGTATCGGGATCATGTTTATATCAGCACAGTTAAATCCAGATTGCTTTATTAGTATCTGGATCATGTTTATATCAGCACAGTTAAATTCAGATTGCTTTATTAATGTGACAGAATCATGTTTATATCAGCACAGTGAAATCCAGATTGCTTTATTAGTATCAGGATCATGTTTGTATCAGCACAGTTAAATCCAGATTGCTTTATTAGTATCTGGATCATGTTTATATCAGCACAGTTAAATTCAGATTGCTTTATTAATGTGACAGAATCATGTTTATATCAGCACAGTTAAATCCAGATTGCTTTGTTAGTATCGGGATCATGTTTATATCAGCACAGTTAAATCCAGATTGCTTTATTAGTATCTGGATCATGTTTATATCAGCACAGTTAAATCCAGATTGCTTTATTAGTATCTGGATCATGTTTATATCAGCACAGTTAAATCCGGATTGCTTTATTAGTATCTGGATCATGTTTATATCAGCACAGTTAAATTCATATTGCTTTATTAGTATCTGGATCATGTTTATATCAGCACAGTTAAATTCAGATTGCTTTATTAGTATCAGGATCATACTTATATCAGCACAGTCAGATTGCTTTATTAGTATCGGGATCATGTTTGTATCAGCACAGTTAAATCCAGATTGCTTTATTAGTATCTGGATCATGTTTATATCAGCACAGTTAAATCCAGATTGCTTTATTAGTATCTGGATCATGTTTATATCAGCACAGTTAAATTCAGATTGCTTTATTAGTATCGGGATCATGTTTATATCAGCACAGTTAAATCCAGATTGCTTTATTAGTGTCAGGATCATGTTTATATCAGCACAGTTAAATTCAGATTGCTTTATTCGTATCAGGATCATGTTTATATCAGCACAGTCAGATTTCTTTATTAGTATCTGGATCATGTTTATATCAGCACAGTTAAATTCAGATTGCTTTATTAGTATCTGGATCATGTTTATATCAGCACAGTTAAATTCAGATTGCTTTATTAGTATCAGGATCATGTTTATATCAGCACAGTCAGATTGCTTTATTAGTATCGGGATCATGTTTATATCAGCACAGTTAAATCCAGATTGCTTTATTAGTATCTGGATCATGTTTATATCAGCACAGACAGATTGCTTTATTAGTATCTGGATCATGTTTATATCAGCACAGTTAAATACAGATTGGTTTATTAGTATCGGGATCATGTTTATATCAGCACAGTTCAATCCAGATTGCTTTATTAGTATCTGGATCATGTTTATATCAGCACAGTTCAATCCAGATTGCTTTATTAATATCTGGATCATGTTTATATCAGCACAGACAGATTGCTTTATTAGTATCTGGATCATGTTTATATCAGCACAGTTAAATACAGATTGGTTTATTAGTATCGGGATCATGTTTATATCAGCACAGTTCAATCCAGATTGCTTTATTAGTATCTGGATCATGTTTATATCAGCACAGTTAAATCCAGATTGCTTTATTAGTATCTGGATCATGTTTATATCAGCACAGTTAAATCCAGATTGCTTTATTAGTATCTGGATCATGTTTATATCAGCACAGTTAAATTCAGATTGCTTTATTAATGTGACAGAATCATGTTTATATCAGCACAGTGAAATCCAGATTGCTTTATTAGTATCGGGATCATGTTTATATCAGCACAGTTCAATCCAGATTGCTTTATTAGTATCGGGATCATGTTTATATCAGCAAGTTAAATTCAGATTTCTTTATTAGTATCTGGATCATGTTTATATCAGCACAGACAGATTGCTTTATTAGTATCTGGATCATGTTTATATCAGCACAGTTAAATTCAGATTGCTTTATTAGTATCTGGATCATGTTTATATCAGCACAGTTAAATTCAGATTGCTTTATTAGTATCAGGATCATGTTTATATCAGCACAGTCAGATTGCTTTATTAGTATCGGGATCATGTTTATATCAGCAGATTTAAATTCAGATTTCTTTATTAGTATCGGGATCATGTTTATATCAGCACAGTTAAATCCAGATTGCTTTATTAGTATCAGGATCATGTTTGTATCAGCACAGTTAAATCCAGATTGCTTTATTAGTATCTGGATCATGTTTATATCAGCACAGTTAAATTCAGATTGCTTTATTAATGTGACAGAATCATGTTTATATCAGCACAGTTAAATCCAGATTGCTTTGTTAGTATCGGGATCATGTTTATATCAGCACAGTTAAATCCAGATTGCTTTATTAGTATCTGGATCATGTTTATTTCAGCACAGTTAAATCCAGATTGCTTTATTAGTATCTGGATCATGTTTATATCAGCACAGTTAAATTCAGATTGCTTTATTAGTATCAGGATCATGTTTATATCAGCACAGTCAGATTGCTTTATGAGTATCGGGATCATGTTTATATCAGCACAGTTAAATCCAGATTGCTTTATTAGTATCTGGATCATGTTTATATCAGCACAGTTAAATTCAGATTGCTTTATTAGTATCGGGATCATGTTTATATCAGCACAGTTAAATCCAGATTGCTTTATTAGTATCTGGATCATGTTTATATCAGCACAGTTAAATTCAGATTGCTTTATTAGTATCGGGATCATGTTTATATCAGCACAGTTAAATCCAGATTGCTTTATTAGTGTCAGGATCATATTTATATCAGCACAGTTAAATTCAGATTGCTTTATTAGTATCGGGATCATGTTTATATCAGCACAGTTAAATCCAGATTGCTTTATTAGTGTCAGGATCATATTTATATCAGCACAGTTAAATCCAGATTGCTTTATTAGTATCTGGATCATGTTTATATCAGCACAGTTAAATCCAGATTGCTTTATTAGTATCTGGATCATGTTTATATCAGCACAGTTAAATTCAGATTGCTTTATTAGTATCGGGATCATGTTTATATCAGCACAGTTAAATCCAGATTGCTTTATTAGTGTCAGGATCATATTTATATCAGCACAGTTAAATTCAGATTGCTTTATTCGTATCAGGATCATGTTTATATCAGCACAGTCAGATTTCTTTATTAGTATCTGGATCATGTTTATATCAGCACAGTTAAATTCAGATTGCTTTATTAGTATCTGGATCATGTTTATATCAGCACAGTTAAATTCAGATTGCTTTATTAGTATCAGGATCATGTTTATATCAGCACAGTCAGATTGCTTTATTAGTATCGGGATCATGTTTATATCAGCAAGTTAAATTCAGATTTCTTTATTAGTATCGGGATCATGTTTATATCAGCACAGTTCAATCCAGATTGCTTTATTAGTATCGGGATCATGTTTATATCAGCAAGTTAAATTCAGATTTCTTTATTAGTATCTGGATCATGTTTATATCAGCACAGACAGATTGCTTTATTAGTATCTGGATCATGTTTATATCAGCACAGTTAAATACAGATTGGTTTATTAGTATCGGGATCATGTTTATATCAGCACAGTTCAATCCAGATTGCTTTATTAGTATCTGGATCATGTTTATATCAGCACAGTTCAATCCAGATTGCTTTATTAATGTGACAGAATCATGTTTATATCAGCACAGTTAAATCCAGATTGCTTTGTTAGTATCGGGATCATGTTTATATCAGCACAGTTAAATCCAGATTGCTTTATTAGTATCTGGATCATGTTTATATCAGCACAGTTAAATTCAGATTGCTTTATTAATGTGACAGAATCATGTTTATATCAGCACAGTGAAATCCAGATTGCTTTATTAGTATCAGGATCATGTTTGTATCAGCACAGTTAAATCCAGATTGCTTTATTAGTATCTGGATCATGTTTATATCAGCACAGTTAAATTCAGATTGCTTTATTAATGTGACAGAATCATGTTTATATCAGCACAGTTAAATCCAGATTGCTTTGTTAGTATCGGGATCATGTTTATATCAGCACAGTTAAATCCAGATTGCTTTATTAGTATCTGGATCATGTTTATATCAGCACAGTTAAATTCAGATTGCTTTATTAGTATCAGGATCATACTTATATCAGCACAGTCAGATTGCTTTATTAGTATCGGGATCATGTTTGTATCAGCACAGTTAAATCCAGATTGCTTTATTAGTATCTGGATCATGTTTATATCAGCACAGTTAAATCCAGATTGCTTTATTAGTATCTGGATCATGTTTATATCAGCACAGTTAAATTCAGATTGCTTTATTAGTATCGGGATCATGTTTATATCAGCACAGTTAAATCCAGATTGCTTTATTAGTGTCAGGATCATGTTTATATCAGCACAGTTAAATTCAGATTGCTTTATTCGTATCAGGATCATGTTTATATCAGCACAGTCAGATTTCTTTATTAGTATCTGGATCATGTTTATATCAGCACAGTTAAATTCAGATTGCTTTATTAGTATCTGGATCATGTTTATATCAGCACAGTTAAATTCAGATTGCTTTATTAGTATCAGGATCATGTTTATATCAGCACAGTCAGATTGCTTTATTAGTATCGGGATCATGTTTATATCAGCACAGTTAAATCCAGATTGCTTTATTAGTATCTGGATCATGTTTATATCAGCACAGACAGATTGCTTTATTAGTATCTGGATCATGTTTATATCAGCACAGTTAAATACAGATTGGTTTATTAGTATCGGGATCATGTTTATATCAGCACAGTTCAATCCAGATTGCTTTATTAGTATCTGGATCATGTTTATATCAGCACAGTTCAATCCAGATTGCTTTATTAATATCTGGATCATGTTTATATCAGCACAGACAGATTGCTTTATTAGTATCTGGATCATGTTTATATCAGCACAGTTAAATACAGATTGGTTTATTAGTATCGGGATCATGTTTATATCAGCACAGTTAAATCCAGATTGCTTTATTAGTGTCAGGATCATATTTATATCAGCACAGTTAAATTCAGATTGCTTTATTCGTATCAGGATCATGTTTATATCAGCACAGTCAGATTTCTTTATTAGTATCTGGATCATGTTTATATCAGCACAGTTAAATTCAGATTGCTTTATTAGTATCTGGATCATGTTTATATCAGCACAGTTAAATTCAGATTGCTTTATTAGTATCAGGATCATGTTTATATCAGCACAGTCAGATTGCTTTATTAGTATCGGGATCATGTTTATATCAGCAAGTTAAATTCAGGTTTCTTTATTAGTATCGGGATCATGTTTATATCAGCACAGTTCAATCCAGATTGCTTTATTAGTATCGGGATCATGTTTATATCAGCAAGTTAAATTCAGATTTCTTTATTAGTATCTGGATCATGTTTATATCAGCACAGACAGATTGCTTTATTAGTATCTGGATCATGTTTATATCAGCACAGTTAAATACAGATTGGTTTATTAGTATCGGGATCATGTTTATATCAGCACAGTTCAATCCAGATTGCTTTATTAGTATCTGGATCATGTTTATATCAGCACAGTTCAATCCAGATTGCTTTATTAATGTGACAGAATCATGTTTATATCAGCACAGTTAAATCCAGATTGCTTTGTTAGTATCGGGATCATGTTTATATCAGCACAGTTAAATCCAGATTGCTTTATTAGTATCTGGATCATGTTTATATCAGCACAGTTAAATTCAGATTGCTTTATTAATGTGACAGAATCATGTTTATATCAGCACAGTGAAATCCAGATTGCTTTATTAGTATCAGGATCATGTTTGTATCAGCACAGTTAAATCCAGATTGCTTTATTAGTATCTGGATCATGTTTATATCAGCACAGTTAAATTCAGATTGCTTTATTAATGTGACAGAATCATGTTTATATCAGCACAGTTAAATCCAGATTGCTTTGTTAGTATCGGGATCATGTTTATATCAGCACAGTTAAATCCAGATTGCTTTATTAGTATCTGGATCATGTTTATATCAGCACAGTTAAATTCAGATTGCTTTATTAGTATCAGGATCATACTTATATCAGCACAGTCAGATTGCTTTATTAGTATCGGGATCATGTTTGTATCAGCACAGTTAAATCCAGATTGCTTTATTAGTATCTGGATCATGTTTATATCAGCACAGTTAAATCCAGATTGCTTTATTAGTATCTGGATCATGTTTATATCAGCACAGTTAAATTCAGATTGCTTTATTAGTATCGGGATCATGTTTATATCAGCACAGTTAAATCCAGATTGCTTTATTAGTGTCAGGATCATGTTTATATCAGCACAGTTAAATTCAGATTGCTTTATTCGTATCAGGATCATGTTTATATCAGCACAGTCAGATTTCTTTATTAGTATCTGGATCATGTTTATATCAGCACAGTTAAATTCAGATTGCTTTATTAGTATCTGGATCATGTTTATATCAGCACAGTTAAATTCAGATTGCTTTATTAGTATCAGGATCATGTTTATATCAGCACAGTCAGATTGCTTTATTAGTATCGGGATCATGTTTATATCAGCACAGTTAAATCCAGATTGCTTTATTAGTATCTGGATCATGTTTATATCAGCACAGACAGATTGCTTTATTAGTATCTGGATCATGTTTATATCAGCACAGTTAAATACAGATTGGTTTATTAGTATCGGGATCATGTTTATATCAGCACAGTTCAATCCAGATTGCTTTATTAGTATCTGGATCATGTTTATATCAGCACAGTTCAATCCAGATTGCTTTATTAATATCTGGATCATGTTTATATCAGCACAGACAGATTGCTTTATTAGTATCTGGATCATGTTTATATCAGCACAGTTAAATACAGATTGGTTTATTAGTATCGGGATCATGTTTATATCAGCACAGTTAAATCCAGATTGCTTTATTAGTGTCAGGATCATATTTATATCAGCACAGTTAAATTCAGATTGCTTTATTCGTATCAGGATCATGTTTATATCAGCACAGTCAGATTTCTTTATTAGTATCTGGATCATGTTTATATCAGCACAGTTAAATTCAGATTGCTTTATTAGTATCTGGATCATGTTTATATCAGCACAGTTAAATTCAGATTGCTTTATTAGTATCAGGATCATGTTTATATCAGCACAGTCAGATTGCTTTATTAGTATCGGGATCATGTTTATATCAGCAAGTTAAATTCAGATTTCTTTATTAGTATCGGGATCATGTTTATATCAGCACAGTTCAATCCAGATTGCTTTATTAGTATCGGGATCATGTTTATATCAGCAAGTTAAATTCAGATTTCTTTATTAGTATCTGGATCATGTTTATATCAGCACAGACAGATTGCTTTATTAGTATCTGGATCATGTTTATATCAGCACAGTTAAATACAGATTGGTTTATTAGTATCGGGATCATGTTTATATCAGCACAGTTCAATCCAGATTGCTTTATTAGTATCTGGATCATGTTTATATCAGCACAGTTCAATCCAGATTGCTTTATTAATGTGACAGAATCATGTTTATATCAGCACAGTTAAATCCAGATTGCTTTGTTAGTATCGGGATCATGTTTATATCAGCACAGTTAAATCCAGATTGCTTTATTAGTATCTGGATCATGTTTATATCAGCACAGTTAAATTCAGATTGCTTTATTAATGTGACAGAATCATGTTTATATCAGCACAGTGAAATCCAGATTGCTTTATTAGTATCAGGATCATGTTTGTATCAGCACAGTTAAATCCAGATTGCTTTATTAGTATCTGGATCATGTTTATATCAGCACAGTTAAATTCAGATTGCTTTATTAATGTGACAGAATCATGTTTATATCAGCACAGTTAAATCCAGATTGCTTTGTTAGTATCGGGATCATGTTTATATCAGCACAGTTAAATCCAGATTGCTTTATTAGTATCTGGATCATGTTTATATCAGCACAGTTAAATTCAGATTGCTTTATTAGTATCAGGATCATACTTATATCAGCACAGTCAGATTGCTTTATTAGTATCGGGATCATGTTTGTATCAGCACAGTTAAATCCAGATTGCTTTATTAGTATCTGGATCATGTTTATATCAGCACAGTTAAATCCAGATTGCTTTATTAGTATCTGGATCATGTTTATATCAGCACAGTTAAATTCAGATTGCTTTATTAGTATCGGGATCATGTTTATATCAGCACAGTTAAATCCAGATTGCTTTATTAGTGTCAGGATCATGTTTATATCAGCACAGTTAAATTCAGATTGCTTTATTCGTATCAGGATCATGTTTATATCAGCACAGTCAGATTTCTTTATTAGTATCTGGATCATGTTTATATCAGCACAGTTAAATTCAGATTGCTTTATTAGTATCTGGATCATATTTATATCAGCACAGTTAAATTCAGATTGCTTTATTAGTATCAGGATCATGTTTATATCAGCACAGTCAGATTGCTTTATTAGTATCGGGATCATGTTTATATCAGCACAGTTAAATCCAGATTGCTTTATTAGTATCTGGATCATGTTTATATCAGCACAGACAGATTGCTTTATTAGTATCTGGATCATGTTTATATCAGCACAGTTAAATACAGATTGGTTTATTAGTATCGGGATCATGTTTATATCAGCACAGTTCAATCCAGATTGCTTTATTAGTATCTGGATCATGTTTATATCAGCACAGTTCAATCCAGATTGCTTTATTAATATCTGGATCATGTTTATATCAGCACAGACAGATTGCTTTATTAGTATCTGGATCATGTTTATATCAGCACAGTTAAATACAGATTGGTTTATTAGTATCGGGATCATGTTTATATCAGCACAGTTCAATCCAGATTGCTTTATTAGTATCTGGATCATGTTTATATCAGCACAGTTAAATCCAGATTGCTTTATTAGTATCTGGATCATGTTTATATCAGCACAGTTAAATCCAGATTGCTTTATTAGTATCTGGATCATGTTTATATCAGCACAGTTAAATTCAGATTGCTTTATTAATGTGACAGAATCATGTTTATATCAGCACAGTGAAATCCAGATTGCTTTATTAGTATCGGGATCATGTTTATATCAGCACAGTTCAATCCAGATTGCTTTATTAGTATCGGGATCATGTTTATATCAGCAAGTTAAATTCAGATTTCTTTATTAGTATCTGGATCATGTTTATATCAGCACAGACAGATTGCTTTATTAGTATCTGGATCATGTTTATATCAGCACAGTTAAATACAGATTGGTTTATTAGTATCGGGATCATGTTTATATCAGCACAGTTCAATCCAGATTGCTTTATTTGTATCTGGATCGTGTTTATATCAGCACAGTTAAATCCAGATTGCTTTATTAGTATCTGGATCATGTTTATATCAGCACAGTTAAATCCAGATTGCTTTATTAGTATCTGGATCATGTTTATATCAGCACAGTTAAATTCAGATTGCTTTATTAATGTGACAGAATCATGTTTATATCAGCACAGTGAAATCCAGATTGCTTTATTAGTATCAGGATCATGTTTATATCAGCACAGTTAAATCCAGATAGCTTTATTAGTATCTGGATCATGTTTATATCAGCACAGTTAAATTCAGATTGCTTTATTAATGTGACAGAATCATGTTTATATCAGCACAGTTAAATCCAGATTGCTTTGTTAGTATCGGGATCATGTTTATATCAGCACAGTTAAATCCAGATAGCTTTATTAATGTGACAGAATCATGTTTATATCAGCACAGTGAAATCCAGATTGCTTTATTAGTATCGGGATCATGTTTATATCAGCACAGTTAAATCCAGATTGCTTTATTAGTATCTGGATCATGTTTATATCAGCACAGTTAAATTCAGATTGCTTTATTAATGTGACAGAATCATGTTTATATCAGCACAGTGAAATCCAGATTGCTTTATTAGTATCAGGATCATTTTTGTATCAGCACAGTTAAATCCAGATCGCTTTATTAGTATCTGGATCATGTTTATATCAGCACAGTTAAATTCAGATTGCTTTATTAATGTGACAGAATCATGTTTATATCAGCACAGTTAAATCCAGATTGCTTTGTTAGTATCGGGATCATGTTTATATCAGCACAGTTAAATCCAGATTGCTTTATTAGTATCTGGATCATGTTTATATCAGCACAGTTAAATTCAGATTGCTTTATTAATGTGACAGAATCATGTTTATATCAGCACAGTGAAATCCAGATTGCTTTATTAGTATCAGGGTCATGTTTTTATCAGCACAGTTAAATCCAGATTGCTTTATTAGTATCTGGATCATGTTTATATCAGCACAGTTAAATTCAGATTGCTTTATTAATGTGACAGAATCATGTTTATATCAGCACAGTTAAATCCAGATTGCTTTGTTAGTATCGGGATCATGTTTATATCAGCACAGTTAAATCCAGATTGCTTTATTAGTATCTGGATCATGTTTATATCAGCACAGTTAAATCCAGATTGCTTTATTAGTATCGGGATCATGTTTATATCAGCACAGTTAAATCCAGATAGCTTTATTAATGTGACAGAATCATGTTTATATCAGCACAGTGAAATCCAGATTGCTTTATTAGTATCGGGATCATGTTTATATCAGCACAGTTAAATCCAGATTGCTTTATTAGTATCTGGATCATGTTTATATCAGCACAGTTAAATTCAGATTGCTTTATTAATGTGACAGAATCATGTTTATATCAGCACAGTGAAATCCAGATTGCTTTATTAGTATCAGGATCATTTTTGTATCAGCACAGTTAAATCCAGATCGCTTTATTAGTATCTGGATCATGTTTATATCAGCACAGTTAAATTCAGATTGCTTTATTAATGTGACAGAATCATGTTTATATCAGCACAGTTAAATCCAGATTGCTTTGTTAGTATCGGGATCATGTTTATATCAGCACAGTTAAATCCAGATTGCTTTATTAGTATCTGGATCATGTTTATATCAGCACAGTTAAATCCAGATTGCTTTATTAGTATCTGGATCATGTTTATATCAGCACAGTTAAATCCGGATTGCTTTATTAGTATCTGGATCATGTTTATATCAGCACAGTTAAATTCATATTGCTTTATTAGTATCTGGATCATGTTTATATCAGCACAGTTAAATTCAGATTGCTTTATTAGTATCAGGATCATACTTATATCAGCACAGTCAGATTTCTTTATTAGTATCGGGATCATGTTTATATCAGCACAGTTAAATCCAGATTGCTTTATTAGTATCTGGATCATGTTTATATCAGCACAGTTAAATCCAGATTGCTTTATTAGTATCTGGATCATGTTTATATCAGCACAGTTAAATTCAGATTGCTTTATTAGTATCGGGATCATGTTTATATCAGCACAGTTAAATCCAGATTGCTTTATTAGTGTCAGGATCATGTTTATATCAGCACAGTTAGATTCAGATTGCTTTATTCGTATCAGGATCATGTTTATATCAGCACAGTCAGATTTCTTTATTAGTATCTGGATCATGTTTATATCAGCACAGTTAAATTCAGATTGCTTTATTAGTATCTGGATCATGTTTATATCAGCACAGTTAAATTCAGATTGCTTTATTAGTATCAGGATCATGTTTATATCAGCACAGTCAGATTGCTTTATTAGTATCGGGATCATGTTTATATCAGCAGAGTTAAATTCAGATTTCTTTATTAGTATCGGGATCATGTTTATATCAGCACAGTTAAATCCAGATTGCTTTATTAGTATCAGGATCATGTTTGTATCAGCACAGTTAAATCCAGATTGCTTTATTAGTATCTGGATCATGTTTATATCAGCACAGTTAAATTCAGATTGCTTTATTAATGTGACAGAATCATGTTTATATCAGCACAGTTAAATCCAGATTGCTTTGTTAGTATCGGGATCATGTTTATATCAGCACAGTTAAATCCAGATTGCTTTATTAGTATCTGGATCATGTTTATATCAGCACAGTTAAATCCAGATTGCTTTATTAGTATCTGGATCATGTTTATATCGGCACAGTTAAATCCGGATTGCTTTATTAGTATCTGGATCATGTTTATATCAGCACAGTTAAATTCATATTGCTTTATTAGTATCTCGATCATGTTTATATCAGCACAGTTAAATTCAGATTGCTTTATTAGTATCAGGATCATACTTATATCAGCACAGTCAGATTGCTTTATTAGTATCGGGATCATGTTTATATCAGCACAGTTAAATCCAGATTGCTTTATTAGTATCTGGATCATGTTTATATCAGCACAGTTAAATCCAGATTGCTTTATTAGTATCTGGATCATGTTTATATCAGCACAGTTAAATTCAGATTGCTTTATTAGTATCGGGATCATGTTTATATCAGCACAGTTAAATCCAGATTGCTTTATTAGTGTCAGGATCATGTTTATATCAGCACAGTTAAATTCAGATTGCTTTATTCGTATCAGGATCATGTTTATATCAGCACAGTCAGATTTCTTTATTAGTATCTGGATCATGTTTATATCAGCACAGTTAAATTCAGATTGCTTTATTAGTATCTGGATCATGTTTATATCAGCACAGTTAAATTCAGATTGCTTTATTAGTATCAGGATCATGTTTATATCAGCACAGTCAGATTGCTTTATTAGTATCGGGATCATGTTTATATCAGCAGAGTTAAATTCAGATTTCTTTATTAGTATCGGGATCATGTTTATATCAGCACAGTTAAATCCAGATTGCTTTATTAGTATCTGGATCATGGTTATATCAGCACAGACAGATTGCTTTATTAGTATCTGGATCATGTTTATATCAGCACAGTTAAATACAGATTGGTTTATTAGTATCGGGATCATGTTTATATCAGCACAGTTCAATCCAGATTGCTTTATTAGTATCTGGATCATGTTTATATCAGCACAGTTCAATCCAGATTGCTTTATTAATATCTGGATCATGTTTATATCAGCACAGACAGATTGCTTTATTAGTATCTGGATCATGTTTATATCAGCACAGTTAAATACAGATTGGTTTATTAGTATCGGGATCATGTTTATATCAGCACAGTTCAATCCAGATTGCTTTATTAGTATCTGGATCATGTTTATATCAGCACAGTTAAATCCAGATTGCTTTATTAGTATCTGGATCATGTTTATATCAGCACAGTTAAATCCAGATTGCTTTATTAGTATCTGGATCATGTTTATATCATCACAGTTAAATTCAGATTGCTTTATTAATGTGACAGAATCATGTTTATATCAGCACAGTGAAATCCAGATTGCTTTATTAGTATCAGGATCATGTTTGTATCAGCACAGTTAAATCCAGATTGCTTTATTAGTATCTGGATCATGTTTATATCAGCACAGTTAAATTCAGATTGCTTTATTAGTATCAGGATCATGTTTATATCAGCACAGTCAGATTGCTTTATTAGTATCCGGATCATGTTTATATCAGCAAGTTAAATTCAGATTTCTTTATTAGTATCGGGATCATGTTTATATCAGCACAGTTAAATCCAGATTGCTTTATTAGTATCTGGATCATGTTTATATCAGCACAGACAGATTGCTTTATTAGTATCTGGATCATGTTTATATCAGCACAGTTAAATCCAGATTGGTTTATTAGTATCGGGATCATGTTTATATCAGCACAGTTCAATCCAGATTGCTTTATTAGTATCTGGATCATGTTTATATCAGCACAGTTAAATCCAGATTGCTTTATTAGTATCTGGATCATGTTTATATCAGCACAGTTAAATCCAGATTGCTTTATTAGTATCTGGATCATGTTTATATCAGCACAGTTAAATTCAGATTGCTTTATTAATGTGACAGAATCATGTTTATATCAGCACAGTTAAATCCAGATTGCTTGTTAGTATCGGGATCATGTTTATATCAGCACAGTTAAATCCAGATTGCTTTATTAGTATCTGGATCATGTTTATATCAGCACAGTTAAATCCAGATTGCTTTATTAGTATCTGGATCATGTTTATATCAGCACAGTTAAATTCATATTGCTTTATTAGTATCTGGATCATGTTTATATCAGCACAGTTAAATTCAGATTGCTTTATTAGTATCAGGATCATATTTATATCAGCACAGTCAGATTGCTTTATTAGTATCGGGATCATGTTTATATCAGCACAGTTAAATCCAGATTGCTTTATTAGTATCTGGATCATGTTTATATCAGCACAGTTAAATCCAGATTGCTTTATTAGTATCTGGATCATGTTTATATCAGCACAGTTAAATTCAGATTGCTTTATTAGTATCGGGATCATGTTTATATCAGCACAGTTAAATCCAGATTGCTTTATTAGTATCTGGATCATGTTTATATCAGCACAGTTAAATCCAGATTGCTTTATTAGTATCTGGATCATGTTTATATCAGCACAGTTAAATTCAGATTGCTTTATTAGTATCGGGATCATGTTTATATCAGCACAGTTCAATCCAGATTGCTTTATTAGTATCTGGATCATGTTTATATCAGCACAGTTCAATCCAGATTGCTTTATTAATATCTGGATCATGTTTATATCAGCACAGACAGATTGCTTTATTAGTATCTGGATCATGTTTATATCAGCACAGTTAAATCCAGATTGCTTGTTAGTATAGGGATCATGTTTATATCAGCACAGTTAAATCCAGATTGCTTTATTAGGATCTGGATCATGTTTATATCAGCACAGTTAAATTCAGATTGCTTTATTAGTATCGGGATCATGTTTATATCAGCACAGTTCAATCCAGTTTGCTTTATTAGTATCGGGATCATGTTTATATCAGCACAGTTCAATCCAGATTGCTTTATTAATATCTGGATCATGTTTATATCAGCACAGACAGATTGCTTTATTAGTATCTGGATCATGTTTATATCAGCACAGTTAAATACAGATTGGTTTATTAGTATCGGGATCATGTTTATATCAGCACAGTTCAATCCAGATTGCTTTATTAGTATCTGGATCATGTTTATATCAGCACAGTTAAATCCAGATTGCTTTATTGGTATCTGGATCATGTTTATATCAGCACAGTTAAATCCAGATTGCTTTATTAGTATCTGGATCATGTTTATATCAGCACAGTTAAATTCAGATTGCTTTATTAATGTGACAGAATCATGTTTATATCAGCACAGTGAAATCCAGATTGCTTTATTAGTATCAGGATCATGTTTGTATCAGCACAGTTAAATCCAGATTGCTTTATTAGTATCTGGATCATGTTTATATCAGCACAGTTAAATTCAGATTGCTTTATTAGTATCAGGATCATGTTTATATCAGCACAGTCAGATTGCTTTATTAGTATCGGGATCATGTTTATATCAGCAGAGTTAAATTCAGATTTCTTTATTAGTATCGGGATCATGTTTATATCAGCACAGTTAAATCCAGATTGCTTTATTAGTATCTGGATCATGTTTATATCAGCACAGACAGATTGCTTTATTAGTATCTGGATCATGTTTATATCAGCACAGTTAAATACAGATTGCTTTATTAGTATCGGGATCATGTTTATATCAGCACAGTTCAATCCAGATTGCTTCATTAGTATCTGGATCATGTTTATATCAGCACAGTTAAATCCAGATTGCTTTATTAGTATCTGGATCATGTTTATATCAGCACAGTTAAATCCAGATTGCTTTATTAGTATCTGGATCACGTTTATAAAGGCACAGTTAAATTCAGATTGCTTTATTAATGTGACAGAATCATGTTTATATCAGCACAGTTAAATCCAGATTGCTTGTTAATTTCGGGATCATGTTTATATCAGCACAGTTAAATCCAGATTGCTTTATTAGTATCTGGATCATGTTTATATCAGCACAGTTAAATCCAGATTGCTTTATTAGTATCTGGATCATGTTTATATCAGCACAGTTAAATTCAGATTGCTTTATTAATGTGACAGAATCATATTTATATCAGCACAGTTAAATCCAGATTGCTTTATTAGTATCTGGATCATGTTTATATCAGCACAGTTAAATCCAGATTGCTTTATTAGTATCTGGATCATGTTTATATCAGCACAGTTAAATTCAGATTTCTTTATTAGTATCGGGATCATGTTTATATCAGCACAGTTCAATCCAGATTGCTTTATTAGTATCTGGATCATGTTTATATCAGCACAGTTAAATCCAGATTGCTTTATTAGTATCTGGATCATGTTTATATCAGCACAGTTAAATCCAGATTGCTTTATTAGTATCTGGATCACGTTTATATCAGCACAGTTAAATTCAGATTGCTTTATTAATGTGACAGAATCATGTTTATATCAGCACAGTTAAATCCAGATTGCTTTATTAGTATCTGGATCATGTTTATATCAGCACAGTTAAATTCAGATTGCTTTATTAGTATCAGGATCATGTTTATATCAGCACAGTCAGATTGCTTTATTAGTATCGGGATCATGTTTATATCAGCAGAGTTAAATTCAGATTTCTTTATTAGTATCGGGATCATGTTTATATCAGCACAGTTAAATCCAGATTGCTTTATTAGTATCTGGATCATGTTTATATCAGCACAGTTAAATTCAGATTTCTTTATTAGTATCGGGATCATGTTTATATCAGCACAGTTAAATCCAGATTGCTTTATTAGTATCTGGATCATGTTTATATCAGCACAGTTAAATCCAGATTGCTTTATTAGTATCTGGATCATGTTTATATCAGCACAGTTAAATCCAGATTGCTTTATTAGTATCTGGATCATGTTTATATCAGCACAGTTAAATTCAGATTGCTTTATTAATGTGACAGAATCATGTTTATATCAGCACAGTTAAATCCAGATTGCTTTATTAGTATCAGGATCATGTTTATATCAGCACAGTCAGATTGCTTTATTAGTATCGGGATCATGTTTATATCAGCAGAGTTAAATTCAGATTTCTTTATTAGTATCGGGATCATGTTTATATCAGCACAGTTAAATCCAGATTGCTTTATTAGTATCTGGATCATGTTTATATCAGCACAGTTAAATCCAGATTGCTTTATTAGTATCTGGATCATGTTTATATCAGCACAGTTAAATCCAGATTGCTTTATTAGTATCTGGATCATGTTTATATCAGCACAGTTAAATTCAGATTGCTTTATTAGTATCAGGATCATGTTTATATCAGCACAGTCAGATTGCTTTATTAGTATCGGGATCATGTTTATATCAGCAGAGTTAAATTCAGATTTCTTTATTAGTATCGGGATCATGTTTATATCAGCACAGTTAAATCCAGATTGCTTTATTAGTATCTGGATCATGTTTATATCAGCACAGACAGATTGCTTTATTAGTATCTGGATCATGTTTATATCAGCACAGTTAAATACAGATTGCTTTATTAGTATCGGGATCATGTTTATATCAGCACAGTTCAATCCAGATTGCTTCATTAGTATCTGGATCATGTTTATATCAGCACAGTTAAATCCAGATTGCTTTATTAGTATCTGGATCATGTTTATATCAGCACAGTTAAATCCAGATTGCTTTATTAGTATCTGGATCACGTTTATAAAGGCACAGTTAAATTCAGATTGCTTTATTAATGTGACAGAATCATGTTTATATCAGCACAGTTAAATCCAGATTGCTTGTTAATTTCGGGATCATGTTTATATCAGCACAGTTAAATCCAGATTGCTTTATTAGTATCTGGATCATGTTTATATCAGCACAGTTAAATCCAGATTGCTTTATTAGTATCTGGATCATGTTTATATCAGCACAGTTAAATTCAGATTGCTTTATTAATGTGACAGAATCATATTTATATCAGCACAGTTAAATCCAGATTGCTTTATTAGTATCTGGATCATGTTTATATCAGCACAGTTAAATCCAGATTGCTTTATTAGTATCTGGATCATGTTTATATCAGCACAGTTAAATTCAGATTTCTTTATTAGTATCGGGATCATGTTTATATCAGCACAGTTCAATCCAGATTGCTTTATTAGTATCTGGATCATGTTTATATCAGCACAGTTAAATCCAGATTGCTTTATTAGTATCTGGATCATGTTTATATCAGCACAGTTAAATCCAGATTGCTTTATTAGTATCTGGATCACGTTTATATCAGCACAGTTAAATTCAGATTGCTTTATTAATGTGACAGAATCATGTTTATATCAGCACAGTTAAATCCAGATTGCTTTATTAGTATCTGGATCATGTTTATATCAGCACAGTTAAATTCAGATTGCTTTATTAGTATCAGGATCATGTTTATATCAGCACAGTCAGATTGCTTTATTAGTATCGGGATCATGTTTATATCAGCAGAGTTAAATTCAGATTTCTTTATTAGTATCGGGATCATGTTTATATCAGCACAGTTAAATCCAGATTGCTTTATTAGTATCTGGATCATGTTTATATCAGCACAGTTAAATTCAGATTTCTTTATTAGTATCGGGATCATGTTTATATCAGCACAGTTAAATCCAGATTGCTTTATTAGTATCTGGATCATGTTTATATCAGCACAGTTAAATCCAGATTGCTTTATTAGTATCTGGATCATGTTTATATCAGCACAGTTAAATCCAGATTGCTTTATTAGTATCTGGATCATGTTTATATCAGCACAGTTAAATTCAGATTGCTTTATTAATGTGACAGAATCATGTTTATATCAGCACAGTTAAATCCAGATTGCTTTATTAGTATCAGGATCATGTTTATATCAGCACAGTCAGATTGCTTTATTAGTATCGGGATCATGTTTATATCAGCAGAGTTAAATTCAGATTTCTTTATTAGTATCGGGATCATGTTTATATCAGCACAGTTAAATCCAGATTGCTTTATTAGTATCTGGATCATGTTTATATCAGCACAGTTAAATCCAGATTGCTTTATTAGTATCTGGATCATGTTTATATCAGCACAGTTAAATTCAGATTGCTTTATTAATGTGACAGAATCATATTTATATCAGCACAGTTAAATCCAGATTGCTTTATTAGTATCTGGATCATGTTTATATCAGCACAGTTAAATCCAGATTGCTTTATTAGTATCTGGATCATGTTTATATCAGCACAGTTAAATCCAGATTGCTTTATTAGTATCTGGATCATGTTTATATCAGCACAGTTAAATTCAGATTTCTTTATTAGTATCGGGATCATGTTTATATCAGCACAGTTAAATCCAGATTGCTTTATTAGTATCTGGATCATGTTTATATCAGCACAGACAGATTGCTTTATTAGTATCTGCATCATGTTTATATCAGCACAGTTAAATACAGATTGGTTTATTAGTATCGGGATCATGTTTATATCAGCACAGTTCAATCCAGATTGCTTTATTAGTATCTGGATCATGTTTATATCAGCACGGTTAAATCCAGATTGCTTTATTAGTATCTGGATCATGTTTATATCAGCACAGTTAAATCCAGATTGCTTTATTAGTATCTGGATCATGTTTATATCAGCACAGTTAAATTCAGATTGCTTTATTAATGTGACAGAATCATGTTTATATCAGCACAGTTAAATCCAGATTGCTTTGTTAGTATCGGGATCATGTTTATATCAGCACAGTGAAATCCAGATTGCTTTATTAGTATCAGGATCATGTTTGTATCAGCATAGTTAAATACAGATTGCTTTATTAGTATCTGGATCATGTTTATATCAGCACAGTTAAATTCAGATTGCTTTATTAATGTGACAGAATCATGTTTATATCAGCACAGTTAAATCCAGATTGCTTTGTTAGTATCGGGATCATGTTTATATCAGCACAGTTAAATCCAGATTGCTTTATTACTATCTGGATCATGTTTATATCAGCACAGTTAAATCCAGATTGCTTTATTAGTATCTGGATCATGTTTATATCAGCACAGTTAAATTCAGATTGCTTTATTAATGTGACAGAATCATGTTTATATCAGCACAGTGAAATCCAGATTGCTTTATTAGTATCAGGATCATGTTTATATCAGCACAGTTAAATCCAGATTGCTTTATTAGTATCTGGATCATGTTTATATCAGCACAGTTAAATCCGGATTGCTTTATTAGTATCTGGATCATGTTTATATCAGCACAGTTAAATCCAGATTGCTTTATTAGTATCTGGATCATGTTTATATCGGCACAGTTGAATTCAGATTTCTTCCTTACTATCAGCATCCTGTCTGTGTGTGTATAGGTGACGACGGGGTTCCAGTCCACCAACATGCTGACGGCGCTGCCCAGCTCCTTCCTGGACCCTCTGCTGTCCCTTACACTCATGGAGGACGCCGAGATCCGCCTCCTGGTTCTGGAGATCCTCGTCAGTCTCATTGATCGCCATGCCAACCGGCCCAAGTTTTCCTCCATCAGGTACGGGCAAGTCACGTGGTCTATGGCGTTTGCTCCCCTTTTTCTTCCACTTTGGATTCAATAATTACGCTGCGCGCTTATTTCGCTCACGTCTGGGGGGGGGGGGGGGGGGTGCTGCACCTCCGGCCTGCGAGCCACGTGGCAAGCCGCATAGTGTGGCACAGGAGAGCTAGCATCTCTCACTGAGGAGACCCAATAACCAACAGTAGCTTTGGTTCACGGAGGCTGCAGTAAGCAAAGGAACCCATCCTAACTGGGTGGAGTCATAGATTTAACCAGTGATGTGATAGGGCAGGGAGGATACCAAACGCTGGTCCTGGAGAGCCACAGGGTCTGCTTCTTGTTTTGATGTAAAATCACCATCCGCCCAGTTAACTTCAACCAACTGCTTGAATCCATGAATTAAGTGCTGAGCAATAGGAAAAGTAGCTGATCCTGCTGCTCTTCAGGACCAGTGATAAGCATCAGTGTCATAGGGCTCAGCCCGTGCTTGTGTTGAACAGCTGAGCTCCTTTCAACACACTTTAATATCCGACACATATGAATATAATTTCATGGCGCAGTTAGTTGCGCTGTCAGTGACACACTGTGTGGCATGACCTACTATTTGCGACACACTGTTTGTAAATGTGAACTGTCAGGGAAGTGAGGATAAAGTAAAATGTGTATTTTCTGAATCCAGCAGTTTTAACAGCCAACGCCCTTGTTTAATGTTCGGCACTCTGAATACAGAACACAAGTGGCATCAACGGTTAAAACTCCTCATTTATCCAATACTTATTTGATTTAATTAGTTAATTATTATCAAAGATATCAATTATCAATTAAATTGCCAAATTCATTGATAGGCAGAGCAGCCTGTTGGATCAACCTTTATCAAAGTGTACAACTCACAACTAGATTAAAATTAAGAGATTTATTAAACTACAAGTATTCAACGCCTTATCTAAAGATGAAGGTTCAATTATCTTAACAAACAATGAATGTTACTTCTCCTTCTCTTGGCCCATGCATACTTAATGCATTATCAGGGGAGGGACAGCTTTAGCTGTTGTTGGCACTCTGACTTCTGCTTTATTCTGGTATGGCCTGGCCCAGAATCTCCACATAGTGCCCGTAGGTGTATTAACCAATTTTACTGTATGGAATCCTAATACTATGAGGTAGGTGAGGTCAGCATGAGGTTTGTCATGCCACACACACACACACACACACACACACACACACACATGTGCACCTCTAAAAGCTACCCCCCATTGCCTGTTCTCTGTATGTTATCTCTACGCTGCTCAGGGCTAGCCCTTTGAAGTTTCCTAGGGCCCAGGACTGGCCATATGGTCAATTATGGTCCTACAGAATTATGACTCTCTGTGATGACAAACTCAGCAGCACCTTCAGCATGCTGTACACTTAATAGTTTAAGTGGTTTATAACTGAAATGGTCAGAATGCTAAAAGTGATGGCAAAATCCAAAATTTAAAGAATCTAAATCTTTTATTGATTGGAATTATTGTGTTAAATTACTAGCGTCTTTTTTTTTTTTTTTAAATAGGCTGTTTTCTACATTTCTTTAGCTATAAACCTTTGTTTAAATTGACCAATAATCAAACCAGCGGTAATTGTGATCTTCTATCTTTTTTGTATTTTTCCAACTTTTTCAAATTTTGGTTTTGACCTTTTATACAAAATGCTTGAATTTATCGCTTTTTTAGGAAAGACACCCCTCTTTTCTAATTGTTATAGTTGTTTATCAGGGCAAATTGTGACTTGCATTGAGTTCACACTTGCCGTCTTGCATCAGTGATAGTAATGAGCTTGATGACTACTTCCGCCTTCATGCCAGTTTGCTTGACTGCTCAGTCCCAAACGCTGCGGCCAACCTCTTTGAGGTTCTACTGTTCTTCCACTGTCAGAGCATTAAAAGGAACCACAGGGAAAAACACGTTCACATCATTTTCATTTGTTATCCAAAAGTCTCTTTCTGTGAGCCCACAAGCTGCAGGAAAGCCATTGTAGTGATCCTAACGTGCGCCCCGGCAGAGGGCAAACCTGAAGAAATGGGTTTCTAGCTTGCAGTCACCACTGGGCTATAATATCCACAGTGGGTCCATTTTACAGGGTATCTGTGGATATTACAGTCCAGTATCATAAGACAAACCTTTCTGTCAGTGGAGTCACATATGCATGCTTTGAAAATCCCACCTCCCTCCTGCCTCCTGTGGCGATCTAATTGGCGGCGGCCAATTAATCCCGCCTCCCTCTCTTCCACAGCATCATCTCGGACATCTCGGTGCTGAAGCTGAAAGTGGACAAGTGCTCTCGGCAGGATAATCTCTTCATGAAAAAGGTGCGCTCTCTTTCCTTGACCCAGAGTGGTCAAAGTAACCCTGGAAATTTAAAAGTAAAAAAAAAAAAAAAAAACATTTAAATTTGATTGCAGATACAGAAACAAAAATTCCAGTGTAAAGGTTTGAGTGTAGTATCTGGAAGCTGTTCTGTCGTCCTTTTTTTCCTCAAATGTTTACAATGGTGTACACTAATTCAGCTAAATGGTGTACACTAATACCATGGCACTGCAACAACCATGGCAACTTTTTTGGCACAGTTATCATACTGTCAACAGTCTCATACTGTGTCAAACTCCCAAGTTGTATCCCATCATGCCCTGTTTTCATCCCAGCATTCCCAGCAGCTGTACCGGCACATCTACCTGGCCTGTAAGGAGGAGAACAGCGCCCGGCCACACTTTGAGACGCTCTATGCCCTTCTGGCCCTCATCAGCATGGAGCTGGCTAATGAGGAGGTGGTAGTGGACCTCATACGCCTGGCGCTAGCCATGCAGGTGATTACTGATGTCACATAACACTACCTGTCTGCGCTACCCAGAAACCTGTTTGAATCAGTCCCTGATTATAGGTGGTCAATGTATGAGTCGGCTACCATAGATACAATCTTTATTTTGGTGTCGTTGACATATTCAGTATTAAAGGTTGTATCAGCGATTTTTGGTGACGTCACTTCTGAAGCGAAATCCCAAACAAACAGAGCCAGCTCCAGCTCAGAGCCAATTATGTTATGTTTTAAAAAATAGTGTTCAAGCATCCAGAATTATAACCACGTTAATAACGTTTGTAAGAAACCAAACCGTTTGTAAATCCGTCAAGATTTCAGCGAGATAAGAGTATTAGCGTATTAGTATCACCCACCCCTTGTCGGTGATTGGTTGGAATACTGTTTATTTTGGTTTTGAGTGGTTGGTAGTACCATTTGTTTTTGTGTACGATCTCGGAGCATAGGCTGCCTACAGAGACGCGGTTTTTTGACGGCCTGCTTATGGGGCGGGCAGCTAGCGGATCGTGAGGAAAAATCAGATGAATGTGATCATTTATGTTTCGACCCAAAATCGCTGATACAACCTTTAAGTGATGTGCATTAATTAGCCCCTGTTGATATATCTTATCTGCAGCTGTACTGGAGATTGCATACTGTGTTTAGCTGTAAAGAGTTGCCTATGTAAGGATTCTGCTTTCTCACAGTATGATTATTGTTCCTTACATTGTCTGCTTATTCATAGTTTTTCTAACTAATACTTTCTTTGATATGCTGTCTGACAGTTGTCAAGAGTGCTATATTAGATCAAAGTTCATTAACATTTGATTTGATTAAATTTGATTGATTTGATTAATAGTAAAAAATGTATTGTCTTACAAGCTCGTCTTTTATCTTCAAGGACCTGGCCTTGTCCAATGAGGAGATGCTTCCTCTCTACAACCGCTGTGCCGTCCATGCCCTGTCTGCCGCCTACCTGAACCTCATCTGCCAGCTGACCACTGTGCCAAGCTTCTGCCAGCATGTTCATGAGGTTGACTGTAATCACATATGTGTGTCATTGTCTGTGTTCCTGGGATCGTGTGTGTGTGTGTGTGTGTGTGTGTGTGTGTGTGTGTGTGTGTGTGTGTGTGTGTGTGTGTGTGTGTGTGTGTGTGTGTGTGTGTGTGTGTGTGTGTGTGTGTGTGTGTGTGTGTGTGTGTGTGTGTGTGTGTGTGTGTGTGTGTGTGTGTGTGTGTGTGTGTGTGGAGTGAACCACATTTACGTTTTTCCCCTCAGGTGATTGAGATGCGACAGAAAGAAGTCCCTTTTATTCTCCCAGAGGGTGTGTTCATCGAAAACCCAAGGTTGGCAAACCCAGTTAACCTCTGTGACATAAATTCAACCATGCATAGTGATGGCCAACTCAAGGCAGAGTCTGTGAACTTTTTGTGTTCCATGTTGCTTAGGAATTTGGGGGGTAGCTAACTCAGCATAACACAAGTTGATATGACCGCGCAAATGCACCAGTTGCTAGTAATTTATGTTTTGTTTCAGTGGCACAACCACTATTTAAACAGCTACCTTGCTAACGGGGAAGCCATGCCAGAAAAATGTTAATTTCAAAATCATGGCTTGACAATGACCACTTCAAAGAATGGATTCTAAAGGATGCCAAAGTTTGGGTACTGTTTTATTAATTCCATCTCATAATCTCATTTAATCTTATTTTCACTTCATTGAAATTGTCTGAGCTTCTGTATAGCCTTCTACTTTGCATTTTCAAATTCTAGTGTTAAGACAGTAATTAACCCTAATCCAGGTGGCAAAAACATGTCGTGTTGAGTCCTTGAATTTGGGGGGGATTTTTCCTCAAAGGTCATTGAAAATTGAATTACATTTCAAAGAAGGAGTGGGGACCCTGAATAGAGTGCTGCCCGTGGCCAATGACAGAGCCCTCCATCACAGTTTCAGTGTCACTGATTGGCTGGGGTCCGTATGCCTTGTTTCCAAGGCCTAAATTGGACACTGATTATTTCAACAGCACTAAGGCGTGCACACACTATGACCCTGCCGAACTGGAAATAGACATCCCTGTTTTTCTTTTTCTTCCTTCCCATTTAATAGGGTGTTATGAAGAGAGATGATTAAGTCTGTTTATAGTCTGTCACTGATGTCTCCTGTGACATCTCTCCAGGAGTAACTTGTTTCATTCCTTGCCCGTGGTCACGCTCTCAGAGTCAAAAAAACGGTGCACTCCTCTGAATCGCTAAAGGGCCTGCGGATTTAAAAAGGAAATGGCCTTGGCCTGCAGACAGATACAAATAGCCTTCCATCTCTTTCAGTCTCAGCTCCTTCCTTGTCTTTCATCTCCTCTCAGCCCTCGAGAAAGAAGCATCTTTTCTCCTTCCTCACCAGTGAAGTATTCAAAGATGCAGCGCTGAGTGCAGGTGCTGGTACTTATAACTGGTCCATTATGAGTGAAGACTCATCGGTTATTCAGGGGTTTTCATCCTGGCTTTTGTCTTCTTCTGGAACTTTCTTATCCCAGATGAAGTATGCCAACAGTGGAAATACAGAGCTTGTTCTCGGAATAAAGCAACAGGCTGCAGCAACATGTCCTCAGAATTAAAATGCAATATTAAAATTAAATTAGCATTTTGTTTTGTTCTCAGTATTTCTGTACACCTGAAGACAGCCTTGACCCAAACCTCTGTACCAATGGACTGCTGCATGGCCGTCCCATGCGTTATCATCCTCTCTTCCTGTACAGCACAGCCTTGGCTCCATGGGCCCATGAGAACACTTTAGGTGAGATAGGGAAACCAGGTCTCATATACTCTCTCCCTCTACCCCAGTATCCCTAAGTGCCTGGATAAGCTCGAGGGAGATGTGCTGTTCCTTCAGTCCAAGATCACAGAAGTGTTGGGAGGCAGTGGCTACAACACGGACCGGCTGGCGACCCCGTACATCCCACAGTTCACAGGTATGACCCTGTACAGATACAGCTCACAGATACGACCCCATACAGAAACAGCTCACAGGTACGGCCCCATACAGATACAGTTGACAGGTACAGCCCCGTACTGATACAGGTCTGTAAAGATACAGCTCACAGGTACGGCCCCATACAGATACAGTTCACAGGTACAGGTCCTAACTGATACAGCTCACAGGTACAGGTCTGTACAGATACAGCTCACAGGTACGGCCCCATACAGATACAGCTCACAGGTGCAGCCCCATAGAGATACAGCTCACAGGTACAGGTCCGTACTGATACAGCTCACAGGTACAGGTCTGTACTGATACAGTTCACAGGTACAGTCCCATACAGATACAGCTCACAGGTACAGGTCTTGTACAGATACAGCTCACAGGTACAGGTCTTGTACTGATACAGCTCACAGGTACGGCCCCATACAGATACAGCTGACAGGTACAGGTCTGTACAGATACAGTTCACAGGTACAGTCCCATACAGATACAGCTGACAGGTACAGCCCCGTACTGATACAGCTGACAGGTACAGCCCCATACAGATACAGCTCACAGGTACAGCCCCATACAGATACAGCTCACAGGTACGGCCCCATACAGATACAGCTCACAGGTACAGGTCTGTACAGATACAACAGACAGGTACAGCCCCATACAGATACAGCTCACAGGTACAGGTCTGTACAGATACAGCTGACAGGTACAGCCCCATACAGATACAGCTCACAGGTACAGGTCTGTACTGATACAGTTCACAGGTACAGCCCCATACAGATACAGCTCACAGGTACATGTCCGTTCTGATACAGCTCACAGGTACAGGTCTGTACAGATACAGCTCACAGGTACGGCCCCATACAGATACAGCTCACAGGTACAGCCCCATATGGATACAGCTCACAGGTACAGGTCCGTACTGATACAGCTCACAGGTACAGGTCTGTACTGATACAGATCACAGGTACAGCCCCATACAGATACAGCTCACAGGTACAGGTCTGTACAGATACAGCTCACAGGTACAGCCCCGTACTGATACAGCTGACAGGTACAGCCCCATACGGATACAGCTCACAGGTACAGGTCCGTACTGATACAGCTCACAGGTACAGGTCTGTACTGATACAGATCACAGGTACAGCCCCATACAGATACAGCTCACAGGTACAGGTTTGTACAGATACAGCTCACAGGTACAGGTCTGTACTGATACAGTTCACAGGTACAGTCCCATACAGATACAGCTCACAGGTACAGGTCTTGTACAGATACAGCTCACAGGTACAGGTCTTGTACTGATACAGCTGACAGGTACAGCCCCATACAGATACAGCTGACAGGTACAGCCCCATACAGATAAAGCTCACAGGTACGGCCCCATACAGATACAGCTGACAGGTACAGGTCTGTACAGATACAGTTCACAGGTACAGTCCCATACAGATACAGCTCACAGGTACACGTCTGTACAGATACAGCTGACAGGTACAGCCCCGTACTGATACAGCTGACAGGTACAGCCCCATACAGATACAGCTCACAGGTACAGCCCCATACAGATACAGCTCACAGGTACGGCCCCATACAGATACAGCTCACAGGTACAGGTCTGTACAGATACAACAGACAGGTACAGCCCCATACAGATACAGCTCACAGGTACAGGTCCGTATTGATACAGCTCACAGGTACAGGTCTGTACTGATACAGTTCACTGGTACAGTCCCATACAGATACAGCTCACAGGTACATGTTTGTACTGATACAGTTCACAGGTACAGCCCCATACAGATACAGCTCACAGGTACATGTCCGTTCTGATACAGCTCACAGGTACAGGTCTGTACAGATACAGCTCACAGGTACGGCCCCATACAGATACAGCTCACAGGTACAGCCCCATACGGATACAGCTCACAGGTACAGGTCCGTACTGATACAACTCACAGGTACAGGTCTGTACTGATACAGATCACAGGTACAGCCCCATACAGATACAGCTCACAGGTACAGGTCTGTACAGATACAGCTCACAGGTACAGCCCCGTACTGATACAGCTGACAGGTACAGCCCCATACGGATACAGCTCACAGGTACAGGTCCGTACTGATACAGCTCACAGGTACGGGTCTGTACTGATACAGATCACAGGTACAGCCCCATACAGATACAGCTCACAGGTACAGGTCTGTACAGATACAGCTCACAGGTACAGCCCCGTACTGATACAGCTGACAGGTACAGCCCCATACAGATACAGCTGACAGGTACAGCCCCATACAGATACAGCTGACAGGTACAGGTCTGTACAGATACAGCTGACAGGTACAGCCCCATACAGACAGGTACAGCCCCATAGAAATACAGCTCACTGGTACGGCCCCATACAGATACAGCTGACAGGTACAGCCCCATACAGATACAGCTCACAGGTACGGGTCGGTACTGATACAGTTCACAGGTACAGCCCCGTACTGATACAGCTGACAGGTACAGCCCCATACGGATACAGCTCACAGGTACAGGTCCGTACTGATACAGCTCACAGGTACAGGTCTGTACTGATACAGATCACAGGTACAGCCCCATACAGATACAGCTCACAGGTACAGGTCTGTACAGATACAGCTCACAGGTACAGCCCCGTACTGATACAGCTGACAGGTACAGCCCCGTACTGATACAGCTGACAGGTACAGCCCCTTACAGATACAGCTGACAGGTACAGGTCTGTACAGATACAGCTGACAGGTACAGCCCCATACAGACAGGTACAGCCCCATAGAAATACAGCTCACTGGTACGGCCCCATACAGATACAGCTGACAGGTACAGCCCCATACAGATACAGCTCACAGGTACGGGTCGGTACTGATACAGTTCACAGGTACAGCCCCATACAGATACAGCTCACAGGTACAAGTCTGTACAGATACAGCTCACAGGTACAGGTCTGTACAGATACAGCTCACAGCTACAGGTCTGTACAGATACAGCTCACAGGTACGGCCCCATACAGATACAGCTCACAGGTACAGGTCTGTACAGATACAGCTGACAGCTACAGCCCCGTACAGATACAGCTCACAGGTACAGCCCCATACAGATACAGCTCACAGGTACAGGTCCATATTGATACAGCTCACAGGTACAGGTCTGTACTGATACAGTTCACAGGTACAGTCCCTTACAGATACAGTTCACAGGTACAGGTCTGTACTGATACAATTCACAGGCACAGTCCCATACAGGTACAGGTCTGTACAGATACAGCTCACAGGTACGGGCCCATACAGATACAGCTCACAGGTACAGCCCCGTACTGATACAGCTGACAGGTACAGCCCCATACAGATACAGCTGACAGGTACAGCCCCATACAGATACAGCTGACAGGTACAGGTCTGTACAGATACAGCTGACAGGTACAGCCCCATACAGACAGGTACAGCCCCATAGAAATACAGCTCACTGGTACGGCCCCATACAGATACAGCTGACAGGTACAGCCCCATACAGATACAGCTCACAGGTACGGGTCGGTACTGATACAGTTCACAGGTACAGCCCCGTACTGATACAGCTGACAGGTACAGCCCCATACGGATACAGCTCACAGGTACAGGTCCGTACTGATACAGCTCACAGGTACAGGTCTGTACTGATACAGATCACAGGTACAGCCCCATACAGATACAGCTCACAGGTACAGGTCTGTACAGATACAGCTCACAGGTACAGCCCCGTACTGATACAGCTGACAGGTACAGCCCCGTACTGATACAGCTGACAGGTACAGCCCCTTACAGATACAGCTGACAGGTACAGGTCTGTACAGATACAGCTGACAGGTACAGCCCCATACAGACAGGTACAGCCCCATAGAAATACAGCTCACTGGTACGGCCCCATACAGATACAGCTGACAGGTACAGCCCCATACAGATACAGCTCACAGGTACGGGTCGGTACTGATACAGTTCACAGGTACAGCCCCATACAGATACAGCTCACAGGTACAAGTCTGTACAGATACAGCTCACAGGTACAGGTCTGTACAGATACAGCTCACAGCTACAGGTCTGTACAGATACAGCTCACAGGTACGGCCCCATACAGATACAGCTCACAGGTACAGGTCTGTACAGATACAGCTGACAGCTACAGCCCCGTACAGATACAGCTCACAGGTACAGCCCCATACAGATACAGCTCACAGGTACAGGTCCATATTGATACAGCTCACAGGTACAGGTCTGTACTGATACAGTTCACAGGTACAGTCCCTTACAGATACAGTTCACAGGTACAGGTCTGTACTGATACAATTCACAGGCACAGTCCCATACAGGTACAGGTCTGTACAGATACAGCTCACAGGTACGGGCCCATACAGATACAGCTCACAGGTACAAGTCTGTACAGATACAGCTGACAGGTACAGCCCCATACAGATACAGCTCACAGGTACAGGTCTGTACAGATACAGCTCACAGGTACGGGCCCATACAGATACAGCTCACAGGTACAGGTCTGTACAGATACAGCTCACAGGTGCAGCCCCGTACAGATACAGCTGACAGGTACAGCCCCGTACAGATACAGCTCACAGGTACAGCCCCATACAGATACAGCTCACAGGTACAGATCCATATTGATACAGCTCACAGGTACAGGTCTGTACTGATACAGTTCACAGGTACAGTCCCATACAGATACAGTTCACAGGTACAGGTCTGTACAGATACAGCTCACAGGTACAGGTCTGTACTGATACAAATCACAGGCACAGTCCCATACAGGTACAGGTCTGTACAGATACAGCTCACAGGTACGGGCCCATACAGATACAGCTCACAGGTACAAGTCTGTACAGATACAGCTGACAGGTACAGCCCCATACAGATACAACTCACAGTTACAGGTCTGTACTGATACAGCTCACAGGTACAGGTCTGTACTGATACAGTTCACAGGTACAGCCCCATACAGATACAGCTGACAGGTACAGGTCTGTACAGATACAGCTGACAGGTACAGGTCTGTACAGATACAGCTCACAGGTACAGCCCCATACAGATACAGCTCACAGGTACAGGTCCGTTCTGATACAGCTCACAGGTACAGGTCGGTACAGATATAGCTCACAGGTACGGCCCCATACAGATACAGCTCACTGGTACAGCCCCATACAGATACAGTTCACAGGTACAGGTCCGTACTGATACAGCTCACAGGTACAGGTCTATACAGATACAGCTCACAGGTACGGGCCCATACAGATACAACTCACAGGTACAGGTCTGTACAGGTACAGCTCACAGGTACAGCCCCGTACAGATACAGCTGACAGGTACAGCCCCGTACAGATACAGCTCACAGGTACAGCCCCATACAGATACAGCTCACAGGTACAGCTCCATACTGATACAGCTCACAGGTACAGGTCTGTACTGATACAGTTCACAGGCACAGTCCCATACAGATACAGCTCACAGGTACAGGTCTGTACAGATACAGCTCACAGGTACAGATCTGTACTGATACAGTTCACAGGTACAGTCCCATACAGATACAGCTCACAGGTACAGGTCCGTACTGATACAGCTCACAGGTACAGGTCTGTACTGATACAGTTCACAGGTACAGTCCCATATACATACAGCTCACAGGTACAGGTCTTTACAGATACAGCTCACAGGTACAGCCCCGTACTGATACAGGTCTGTAAAGATACAGCTGACAGGTACAGCCCTATACAGATACAGTTCACAGGTACAGGTCTGTACTGATACAGCTCACAGGTTCAGGTCTGTACTGATACAGTTCACAGGTACAGCCCCATACAGATACAGCTCACAGGTACAGGTCCGTACAGATACAGCTCACAGGTACAGGTCTGTACAGATACAGCTCACAGGTACAGCCCCATACAGATACAGCTCACAGGTACAGGTCTGTACTGATACAGTTCACAGGTACAGTCCCATACAGATACAGCTCACAGGTACAGGTCCGTACTGATACAGCTCACAGGTACAGGTCTGTACTGATACAGTTCACAGGTACAGTCCCATATACATACAGCTCACAGGTACAGGTCTTTACAGATACAGCTCACAGGTACAGCCCCGTACTGATACAGGTCTGTAAAGATACAGCTCACAGGTACGGCCCTATACAGATAGCTCACAGGTACAGGTCCATACAGATACAGCTCACAGGTACAGGTCTGTACAGATACAGCTCACAGGTACAGCCCCATACAGATACAGCTCACAGGTACAGGTCCGTTCTGATACAGCTCACAGGTACAGGTCTGTACAGATACAGCTCACAGGTACGGCCCCATACAGATACAGCTCACAGGTACAGCCCCATACAGATACAGCTCACAGGTACAGGTCCATACTGATACAGCTCACAGGTACAGGTCTGTACTGATACAGTTCACAGGTACAGCCCCATACAGATACAGCTCACAGGTACAGCCCCGTACTGATACTGCTGACAGGTACAGCTCCATACAGATACAGCTCACAGGTACAGCCCCATACAGATACAGCTCACAGGTACGACCCCATACAGATACAGCTGACAGGTACAGGTCTGTACAGATACAGCTGAGAGGTACAGCCCCATACAGATACAGGTCTGTACTGATACAGCTCACAGGTACAGGTCTGTACTGATACAGTTCACAGGTACAGCCCCATACAGATACAGCCCCATACAGGTACAGCTCACAGGTACAGGTCCGTACAGATGCAGCTCACAGGTACAGGTCTGTACAGATACAGCTCACAGGTACAGCCCCATACAGATACAGCTCACAGGTACAGGTCCGTTCTGATACACCTCACAGGTACAGCCCCATACAGATACAGCTCACAGGTACGGCCCCATACAGATACAGCTCACAGGTACAGCCCCATACAGATACAGCTCACAGGTACAGGTCCGTACTGATCCAGCTCACAGGTACAGGTCTGTACAGATACAGCTCACAGGTATGGGCCCATACAGATACAGCTCACAGGTACAGGTCTGTACAGATACAGCTCACAGGTACAGGTCTGTACAGATAGAGCTGACAGGTACAGCCCATACAGATACAGCTCACAGGTACAGGTCTGTACAGATACAGCTGACAGGTACAGCCCCGTACAGATACAGCTGACAGGTACAGCCCCGTACTGATACAGCTGACAGGTACAGCCCCATACAGATACAGCTCACAGGTACAGCCCCATACAGATACAGCTCACAGGTACAGGTCCGTACTGATACAGCTCACAGGTTCAGGTCTGTACTGATACAGCTCACAGGTACAGCCCCATAGAGATACAGCTCACAGGTACAGGTCCGTACAGATACAGCTCACAGGTACAGGTTTGTACTGATACAGCTCACAGGTACAAGTCTGTACAGATACAGCTCACAGGTACAGGTCCGTACTGATACAGCTCACAGCTGAAATTCTGTACAGGTAGCGCTAACAGGTATAGCCCTGTACAGGTGCAGCTTACAGGTACAGTCTCATACAAGTACACTTTACAGTTACAGCACGGAAGTAGAGTCTGTACACATATAGCTCACCGGTACATCTCTGTACAGGAAAAGCTGGCTGAAGTCTCCACAGAGTCATTAAACACCTCCTCTGTATGCTCAGGCATTCCTGTTGTTTCATGCTCCGCAGATGAAGACCGGCTCTCAAAGAGGAAGAGCATTGGGGAGACTATCTCCCCTGCAAGTGGAGGTGGAGTCAAGGAACAGCCCTGAGAAGGAAGAGGTAAGAGGAGGACAGCCACACCCTCTCACAGAGACAGCTGCATCCCTTTCAAGAAACCCACCCACAGAGAGCGACAACCACACCCCCATAGACACCAACATAGACAGACAGCCACACCTATGGACAGGCAAATAACCACAACCACACAGACATGCAGTCATACCCCCACAGACGGATAACCACACCCCCACAGACATGCAGTCATACCCCCACAGACACCAACATAGAAAGACAGCGAAACCTATGGACAGGCAAATAACCACACCCCGACAGAAATGCAGTCTTACCCCCACAGACGGATAACCAAACCCCCAGAGACATGCAGTCATACCCCTGCAGACGGATAACCACACCCCCATAGACGGATAACCACACCCCCACACACATGCAGTCATAACCCCACAGACGGATAACTACACCCCACACACATGCAGTCATACCCCACAGACGGATAACCACCCATGTTACATGCCCCTCCTCAGACACCATTACTTACTCCCATACATCCTGTCACACTTTCAGCAAGAAAAAATGTCCTCAAGCTGCTTACTCAAGTCTTTTCTACGTACAACAGAAGCTGGTCTCTCAAAGGAGAGCAATGTGTCAACAAGGAGCTGAATATCTGCTCTGTATATTGTGAATAGTCCCTGAATCTGCCTCTGCACTGATGATCTTTTTCCCCTTGTGTCTTCAGAGAACTCCAGCAGAGGAGATCACATTTGAAACTCTGAAGAACGCTATCGGTAAGCAGCATCCATGCAACTGTATACATTTGGCATCGAAGCCCTCTTTACAATGGTTGAACAGTCCACTCAAGACCTCAGCGCAAGCAGTTCATTGAATGATGAGATCTGGCTGCTGGGTGGTTCATCCAGTGCCAAAGGTGGCCAGCACCCCCAACAGGGCAGGGCATAATTGCCCGTCGTCTTGTATTGTCCTATTGAAATTGCATCAAAAATAGAGTGGGCTGCATGGAGGTGTAATATTTAGAGAAATTATCACTACGGCTACAAACAGCCATAATTCAGATTTAAGTGACAAGTGAGGAATTCTGAATTCTCTGACTCTGAGTTAATACCGGTCTCTTCTCTAGTAGACAGCATTGGTATGGAGGAGCAGGAGAGAGAACGCAGGAGACAGGTGGTGGAGAAGTTTCAAAAGGCCCCCTTTGAGGAAATAGCTGCCCACTGTGGCGCCAGGGGTGAGTTTCCAATGTTCTGGATGCAAGTGCAAAATTGCCACCCAGAGCAATGTCCAAAGAGATCCATTCACAAAACCTACAACTGCATTTTTTCATGTTGAAATATGACAAATATTTAGGCGTATATTTCAATGTCATGATATTTGCATTATATTGCAAACATGCTGTCTCCGTGAACACTTTCAGAGGTACATTTTGTACTTATGCTATAGTTAGGTACATTACATGTCATTTTGTTGGTACATTACCGGTATTTTAGAATGCAAAAAGTGCCCTCCATAATGTTTGGGACAAAGCCATATTTTTTTTTTATCGGCTCTGTACACCACTATTTTAGATTTGTAATCAAACAATTCTCAGCTTTTATTAAATATATATTTATTACATTTTTGGTTTCACCATGTAGAAATTACAGCACGTTGTATGCATAGTCCCCCCCCCCCCCCCCCCCCCCCCCCCCCCCACCCACAACACACACACCATTTCAGGGCAGCATATGTTTGGGACAAATGGTGCTTCTGTTGAGTCAGGGTGTGTTCAATTGTCCCAAACATTATGTTAGGACATTTTAGAATATGACCCTTAATAACAGCAGTAACATGTTGTACTATATGACACAATATTTTCACATACAAAATGTGTGGGATGATGCGATGGATGATGTTGAGCAGTTATGAATCATAGTGACTCTGTGACACATGCTGAAATATACCCTGAAGCATCACACAAGCTGTGGTCTACAGTTACAGACCAACAAGGTATAGCATTACTGGTTTTAGAGTTACAAATTATAATTGAGCTGGTATCATGGAAAGATGTCATACTTCTAATGTTCAACGTTTGCGTGTGTAGGAGCGGTCAGAAAATCAACGCGCACTCTTGTTCTCATCATTTGGCCTTTATTGAAGGACCAACATAATAAATAATAAACTCAAAACTTCAAAACAAAGGGATTCAGGCTATAATGAATTACTCGTATCGGGCAGTATCATGCGGTTGAAAATTGTTTGCCCTTCCGCTCCCGCTTCCTTGAACACCTGCTCAATTATCCTAAAACAAGGAGGCACACCTCACCTACAGATGACGTCATCCAATCAGACATCAGCGCATAATTATCACAACAAACAAAACCTTAACACAAGGACATTCCAACATATGATCAGTACATTTTTCAAGCAGAAAAATGCATGATGTCTCAACACATTCATAATCAATAATCAAATAAGGAAATCATAATTCATCAATAATCAATAAGGACAATCTGTAAAATGGCATCAACACTCCGGCCCCTAATTGACTATTATAAGGCAATTCATACATATACATTTGGAGCCATAAAATCAAAAGTCCTTGGTGACAACATTCAAGAGTGTCAAGTGTCCATTTTTTCCTCCAAGAAAAACTAGTCCTTTAAAGTTCCAATAGTCCATTTTTGTTTTTACAAGAGTCCATAATCTTTTTCTCGAGTCCATAACTTTTTTTAAAATTTAAGCATATTCAAGGCAAGCATTCAAGAGTTAATTTCCCAGTTCATTTTAATTTTCTTTTCTTTCCATACATTTCATAATCAGTGTCAGCAATTCAAAATAGATACACCTTATTCAATACTTCATATTACTTCATAAATACTTCATCGCTTTTATAGTTAATCAAAATCAAAATAATAATTCAAAAAAAAGGTCAGGTCTGGCTTGTCAGGTCATGTCTTTCAGGAGGCACAGCTTTGTAATGGGCCTGTCCAATGTGCCATTTTGTGTCTTGACCTTGACGCGGCGTACATGTCCCTTTTTGTCAGGAAAAGTATCTGCGATGCGTCCCATGGGCCAGGAGTTGTGTGGTGAGCTTTCATCAATGATCAGCACTATGTCTCCAGGCTTCAGATTTCCTTGTATCTCATTCCATTTCTGTCTCTCCTGCATCAATGGGAGGTACTCCCGTGTCCAACGTTTCCAAAAGAGGTCTGATATATATTGGACCTGTTTCCATCTTCTTCTGGAATAGGAATCACTTTTTTCAAAGAGTCCAGGTGGAAGAGAGGGCATTCCTTTCATTTGAAGCAGGTGGTTAGGTGTTAAAGGTTCTGGGTCTTTCGCATCTTCGGATACTACCGTGATGGGACGGTCATTGATGATCGCCTCCACCTCGCACAGAGCTGTTTGGAGACTTTCGTCATCCAAGGTTTGTTCCTTTGTGATTGAGTAGAGGATCTTCTTGACTATTCGGATGAGGCGCTCCCACACACCTCCATGATGAGAACCGTAAGGAGGGTTGAACGTCCACTTGATACCTTCAGCCTGCATTGAATGCTGAATCTTATTAAGGTTAAGGTGAGCAAGTGCTTCTCGCAGTTCACGTTCTGTACCAACAAAATTTGTTCCGTTGTCAGAGACAATCTCCTTCACTTGGCCTCGTCTGCAGATAAATCTTCGGAGTGCAGAGATACAGGAGTCTGTATCCAGGGAGTAGGCCATTTCCAGGTGTACAGCTCTACTGGCAAGACACGTAAACAAAGCTCCATACCTCTTCACCCTGCTGCGGCCCCTCTTGACTTCAATGGGACCAAAGTAGTCTAAACCCGTATGGGTAAAGGGTGGCAAATCAGGTGTTATACGGCTTAGAGGTAGGTCGGCCATCTTTTGTTTCATTGCAGTACCATGCCATCGCCTGCAGAGTACGCAATCACGGGTTATCTTTCTTGCAGCCGAGTTGGCTTTGATGATCCAATGTCTTCTCCGGAGCTTGGAGAGCATTTGATTTCTTCCACAGTGACCCACTAAGGTGTGAGTGTGGTTCAGGAGTAGTCTTGAGAAATGGTTGTCATTGGGCAGAATGGCCGGATGTTTGGTCTCCTCTGGCATAGCCAACTTACTTAGTCTGCCTCCAACTCTCAGGGTTCCATTCTGAAGGATAGGGTCTAATTTGTAGATCCTACTGCTCCTTTTCACAGGTTGGCTCTTTTCTAGAGAAGTCACCTCGTCTCGGAAGGATTGCTGTTGGATGTAGGACACAAGTGATTCTTCAGCCTCGGCAAGATCCTTCACAGACAGTTTTTGTCCAGCAAGTTCTGATTTAACAGATGTGTACAGAGAGTGACCTGCTTTCCTTTGTAGACTCAGGTGTTTCAGGGTCCTTTTGAATTTCAAGAGCCAAGCTGCTGATCTGATCAATTTGTCCCATGATGAAAAATGCTCAATAAAGTCTGTCAAAGGACACTGATTCTGCAGAGCAGTTGTAGCAAAACTCACAGCTGCTTTCTTGACCTCCGGGTCACTGTCGGAGATTACAAGTGGTACTCGAGGAAGCATGGGCCAGTCTGTTTCAGGTTGCATCAGGAACTCTGGACCTTGCAGCCAATGTCCATCCCTAAGGTAAGTCTCAGTCTTCATACCTCTTGATGCACTGTCTGCAGGGTTGAGTGCAGTGTTGATATGGCGCCATTGAGATTTGTGAGTCAGATCTCGAATATTAGCTACTCTGTTTGCCACATAAGTCTGAAATCTCCTGGTGTCATTCAGGATATATTTCAAGACAGAGGTACTGTCCGTCCAAAAGACAGAGTCTGTGAGGGTTAACTCAAGCTCTCTCTTCAGCATTCTGTCGATCCGAGCAGCAAGGACAGCAGCCGCAAGCTCCAGCCTTGGGATAGTCACCACTTTCAAAGGCGCAACTCTTGCTTTTCCCATCACAAATGCAACGTGAGGTACTCCGCTGCTGCTGGTCAATTTCAGGTAACTGACTGTACCATAACCTCGCTCACTTGCATCACAGAAATGGTGCAGCTGTACCCTTGAGACTTCATAATTTGGTGGCTTAAAGCATCTCTTGATCTTAAGGTTGGAAATCAGGTCAAGATCCTTCAGCCACTCCTTCCATTTCTCCGCAAAGGCCGTTGGCACTTCTTCATCCCATCCACAGTGTAGCTTGCACAGTTCCTGAAGTATTCCTTTCCCTGTCAGCATGACTGGTGCTAGAAACCCAAGGGGATCATAAACCGAGTTCAGCACAGACAGGATACTCCGGCGGCTAACTGCTTGTTGGTTTGGGGTAATCATGAAGAAGAATGCATCAGACTCTATGTCCCATCGCATGCCAAGGGCTCTCTCTACAGGCAGCTTGTCTTTGTCGAGGTCCAGATCTTTCACCTCTTTTGCCCTTTCTTCTGCAGGAACATAGGCAAGGACAGAACGACTGTTACTGGTCCATTTGGTGAGTTTGAATCCACCGGTGGCACATATTAATTTCAGCTCCTGTACCAGACAAATTGCTCGTCTTTCACTGGGGACAGATTTGAGACAGTCGTCTACATAAAAATTGTGACGAATGGTGTTGAGGGTTTCAGTGCCACCTTTCCCTTCATTATCATCCGCTGTCCGTTTCAGTGCAAAATTGGCACAGCTCGGGGATGAGACTGCTCCAAAAAGATGCACTGTCATTCGGAATTCCACCAGTGGTTGATTGGTGTCACCACCAGGCCACCACAGGAATCTCAGGAAGTCCACATCATCTGTAGGTATCCTTACTTGATGGAACATTCCTTCGATGTCCCCCATCACTGCTACTGGTTCCTGTCGAAATCTGAGGAGTACACCCAACAGGGTGTTCGTAAGGTCAGGACCTTGCAGCAGCTCTGAGTTCAGAGAAGTGCCTTGATATGAAGAGGTACAGTCAAAGACCACCCGGATTGTCCTTTTTCTTTTGTGGTAGACCCCATGGTGAGGGATATACCACAATCTTCCATCATTCCGGAGGAGCTGTTCTTCCGGCACTCTTTCCGCATGTCCTTTTGCCAAGACATCATTCATGAAGCCAACGTAATCTTTCCGAAATGCTTCATCCTTTTTGAATTTTCGGGTAAGACTTAGTGCTCTTTGTTCCGCCATGTTCCTGTTGTTGGGTAGGCAGATGTTGTCCTGACGGAACGGCAGCCCTATCTCATAGTGGCCTTCTTTCTTTGTAACTGAGTCGTTCACCACTTGGAGGAATTTTTTGTCTTCAAATGAGTGTTCTTGTTTCTCATTGTAGGCCAACTCTGAGAAGTCCCGATTGTATTGCTGGATGAGAAGTTCCTCCAGTCTGGCCACAGATATCCTGTTGGACGTGAACCGTGGTCGGCCTTGCCCATCTGCAGGTGCTGCACTGCCAAGAGGTCCATTTACAATCCACCCTAAGCATGTCAGGACTGCGTAGGGCCCTTCGCCTTGACTGTTGATTACCTTCAGTGGCTCTATTGCCTTCGGGATGTTCGCACCGATCAACAGATTAACCTCTGCTCTGATTGAGCCTAGGTGGACATCCTTCAGGTAAGGCCATCCTTTTATGTCCATCTCCGTAGGGATGTTCTCTTGACTGACAGGAATGGCGTTCTGTGTGAAGACCTCTGGAAGTTCTATGAAGTTGTTACCATCCAGGCTGCATACTTCCAGTCCGTTCACACTATGGGTTTTCACGGGTTTTTCATGACCCATCGTTCGGAGTAGGATTTCCGTCCTTTTACCTCTGACAGACAACTGTTCCATCAGTTTCTCTGTGCAGAAGGTTGCGGTACTTCCGGGATCCAGAAACGCGTAAGTTTCTATAACACAGCTACCTTTATTTGCCTTCACCTTTACAGGTACAACCGCCAGCTTGTAGTCTGTGGTTCCGGCCCCTGTATGTTCTGTAGACACCATCGCAGTGGTAACAGAGTTGCTCTTGATGATTGCATCTTTTCTAGCTGTCATGGAAGTTCTAATGTTTCCTGCAGTGTTTTCTGGAGTGAAGTTTTCGATATGCAAGATAGTGGGGTGTTTCTTCTCACAGGAGTGACAGGTGAGACGCTTCTTACATGTTTTACTCATATGCCCCTTGACCAAGCAGCCAAAGCAGAGTCCCTGTCTCTTTAGAAACTCAACTTTCTCTTTGTGGGGAATCTTTAACATTGCTTGGCATGCTTCCATTGCATGATCTCCTTTACAGAAAACACAAGGCTTGACAAAAGCATCTCCGTTGACTGTACTGGTGCCCTTTAATTTGTCTCCTCTCTCCTTTGCATTGGAGTTCATGTTGGCTATGCCTGGAGTCACAGCAGTAACAAAACTTTTCTTGCTGCTTGATTTCATATGTGGCATATCTGGTTTGGGTTTTCTCACTCTTGTCCCTCCAGAGTCTTGAATATCCCCAAAAACAGGATCCTGAATGATTTTGGCCTGTCTTTCTATGTACATGATTAGATCATTGAACCTAGGTCTCTCTTTTCTTCTCTCAGTGATGTCACATACGGTGGATCTCCATTTCTCTCGAAGCTTAAACGGGAGTTTTGATACAAGTTGCTTCATGTTAGATGGCAGGTCCAGTTCTGTTATGTAGGGAAGATCCTGGACTGCATTACCACAGTATCTGAGGTACAGGGCGTAGCTGTGAAGTGCCTTTCCGTCATCCGTTCGTATTGGGTCCCATTTTAAGGCCTTTTCAATGTATGCAGATGTTATCTTGAAGTCATCGCCAAAGTGATGTTTAAGTAGGCGCTTTGCTTCAGCATAACCAGTTGCGGCATTCATGTGGAAACAACTTTGGACTAGTTCTTTTGGCTGTCCAGCAGTGTATTGTTCCAAGAAATATAGTCGGTCTTCATCACTGTTGGTTTTATCCTCTATATTATACTTGAAAGCCTGTGTGAACAGTTGGAAGGTAAGAGGATCGCCATCAAACACCGTTATCTCTCTTTTAGGAAGTGAGACCTGCTTCTGCTGCATCACAAGCAGGTCCGCTAAGTCTGTCTGCCTCTGAGTAATGGTTGTGAGGTCAAGGGCCTGTGGTCTGTCACCTATAGGAGTGGACTGGTCTTGTTTGTGTGATCCATCAGACACAATGACTTTGGCTGTACGGGTGTTTGTTGCCGCTGCTGATTCTGCCGTAGGCCCTTTACTGTAGACTGGTCGATTCTGGTGAGCCTGCACCATAATTTGTAATGGTGTTTTTGGTATAGCTCCTAGGCCCGCAAAATCGATTCGTGGTGATAGGCGACTTATATCTGCTCTGCTAAGCACAGCTGATGTTGTCTCCAGTTGTTCTTCTGGGCCAGGGGTCTTTTGCTCCGCATACTCGTCCTGATATGCTCCCATTCCATTCCCTCCAGGGTTTGAGGCTCCTTTAGGACTTTGTTCCATGATGTTTTCAAATTCTTCCAAGGTTTTTAATTTTGCCTCAGTTGCAGCAATATCTGCTTCCAATTCCAGAGATTCCATTTTTGAGCTCAATTGAAGCTGTTCTAATTCCAGTTCATGTTTCCTTTTAAGAGATTCAGCTCTGGCCAGTAGAGCAGCTTTGTCTGCAGCAGCTTTCATGCATGCTGAAGATATGGATGAGGCCTTTGAACTGCCCCTTGATACTTTAGATATACTGTCATATGGATCCACCAGAGTTTGTGGATCAGGCTGGGACTTTAACCATATGTCCACTTCATTTGCTCTCACATCCTCAGGCAACAGTTTCTGAACAGATTCATTACATATTTTAAATTCATCCAGCAATCTTTGAAATGCGGCAACCTCCTTTTGTACATTGTCAACACCAGCATCATCTTTCATCATTGATTTAATGTCGTTCATTTTGCGTGTACAATGCCCAAGTTTGCCTCTGCGCGTTGCGCAGAGTGATTTAAATGCAGCGCTCTGTTCTTTAGGGTTCATTTCAACCTCCTTAAATTCAGTTCCTTCAGTCATTTCGGTTTTATTGAGTTGTTTTTATTTTTGACAATATATTCGTCTGGATTACTTCATTAATTCGTTTCAGTAGGCGCCTGTATTTCCGTACGTAATGTAGGCCGATTTTTCCTTCTCATGCGCACAGCCAGTGCTTTATTTCGGTTTCAGACCCATCCGTTTTCATTCATTTTATTCCCGAAATACAATTGTCACCCTTCAGTAAGCGCGCAGCAATAATGATCAGCTTTTTGTGAGTTTCAGGTTTTTGTAGCCTTATTGATAACGCAGTTGTATGGATCGGATTTCCCTTGTCTGCTTTTCAAACATTTCCAACCTTTTTAATGTTTGATCGTAGCCCACACAGTTATAAAACAGCGCGTTCGCTTATTGATAACGCAATTGTATGGATCGGATTTCCCTTGTCTGCTTTTCAAACATTTCGAACCATTTTAATGTTTGATCGTAGCCCACACAGTTATAAAACAGCGCATTCGCTTGTTTACTCACGAAAACCGGTGAGATCCTTGCAGCTCAAAGTAATCCAACAGTGCGTTCCGTATAAACCAGGTAGGCTATTGTCCATTCATGAATTCATTCATTCCTTCCGTCGCTGGCGTTCCGTTGGGCAATTTTCAACTTTGTAGGAGCGGTCAGAAAATCAACGCGCACTCTTGTTCTCATCATTTGGCCTTTATTGAAGGACCAACATAATAAATAATAAACTCAAAACTTCAAAACAAAGGGATTCAGGCTATAATGAATTACTCGTATCGGGCAGTATCATGCGGTTGAAAATTGTTTGCCCTTCCGCTCCCGCTTCCTTGAACACCTGCTCAATTATCCTAAAACAAGGAGGCACACCTCACCTACAGATGACGTCATCCAATCAGACATCAGCGCATAATTATCACAACAAACAAAACCTTAACACAAGGACATTCCAACATATGATCAGTACATTTTTCAAGCAGAAAAATGCATGATGTCTCAACACATTCATAATCAATAATCAAATAAGGAAATCATAATTCATCAATAATCAATAAGGACAATCTGTAAAATGGCATCAACAGCGTGATTCCAAATCTTTTTCTGATTTTTTTTACAGGCTACGTCCTTGCAGAGCAAACTGAACCAGATCTTTGAGATCACAATCCGGTAGGTTATGCTGATGCACTTGTCTGTAAGATCCTAGAATTAAATATGTTTTGAGATTTATTTGAGTTATGCAATGTGTAGCAAAGCACCTATCGTGTAAAACCAAGCAACCAGAATCTTTAGAGTACAGTCATTTAGCAGACGCTTTTATCCAAAGCGACATACAATAAGTGCATACAGAAACGTCATCGAAGTCACTACAGAACAGATAAGACAAAGCACATCCTTCCCATAACGTAGCAGCTATCCCTAGTAATGAACGTTGAATGTAGTTCACAGTAAGCTACATTACACTACGCTATACTACATAATAATACTATTACAAACAGATAAGAAAACACAGGGAACTAGTACCATGAGGTCCTAGATTAGAATATCACTCAAGGTGGAGTCTGAAGAGGTGTGTCTTCAGGCCACGACGGAACGCAGGGAGGGTTAGAGTAGAACGTAGGGGAATGGGGAGCTCATTCCACCACTGAGGAGCTAGGGTGGAAAAGCTCCGCAGTCGGGACGAGCGAGAGCCATTGACACGGAGGGGGGGAAGTGCGAGTCGCTCCGCTGTAGAAGAGCGAAGTGGTCGAGCAGGAACATAGTTCTGGATTAAGTCCTGCAGGTAGGCAGGGCCTGTCCTATTGGCTGCAGTGTAGGCCAGGGTCAGAACTTTGAACCTGATCCTGGCTGCAACTGGCAGCCAGTGGAGTGACCTCAGCAGGAGGGTTACATGGGAAAATTTCGGGAGGTTGAACACAAGCCGGGCAGCTGCATTCTGGATCAGTTGAAGAGGCAGAATGGTGCAGGCCGGTAGGCTTGCGAGCAGGGAGTTGCAGTAGTCCAGGCGTGAGGTGACCATGGTCTGGACAAGAAGCTGGGTGGAGTAGGTGGTCAGGTACGGTCGAATCCTCCTGATGTTGTACAGGAGGAACCTGCAGGACCGTGCCGTCGCCCTGATGTGCTCTTTGAAGTCCAGCTGGTCGTCCAGGACCACCCCCAGGTTCCTTGCAGAGCGGAAAGCAGCCACCATGGTCCCGTCAACGGTGATGGAGAGGTCATGTAGTGGGGAGGCCTTGTATGGCATGAAGAGGAGCTCTGTTTTGTCAAGGTTGAGCTTCAGGTGATGGGTAGACATCCACTCAGAGATGTCAGCCAGACAAGCAGATATCCTCTCCTTAACCTGTGGGGTAGAGGGAGGGAAAGAGAGGAAGAGTTGAGTGTCATCAGCATAACTATGGTATGAGAAGCCATGTGAATTAATTACTGAACCAAGAGACTTAGTATAAATAGAGAACAGCAGGGGACCCAGTACAGATCCCTGCAGGACTCCTGTAGACAGGGGATGGGGTGCAGAGACGGAACCCTTCCAGGAGACTTGGTAGGATCTATCAGTGAGATACAATACAAACCAAGAGGGCAGTCCCAGAAATGCCCATCTCAGTGAGTGTGGAGATCAGGAGTTTGTGGTTGACCATGTCGAACGCCGCAGACAGGTCAAGGAGAATCAGAACAGAGGAGAGGGAGGAGGCAGTGGCAAATAATCTAGCAGTGGCAAGTGCCTCTGTCACGGCCAGGAGAGCAGTTTCAGTGGAATGGCCGGTTCTGAAGCCGGACTGATGCGGGTCAAGCAGGTTGTTCTGGTGGAGAAAAACAGACAGTTGGTTAAGGACAGCTCGTTCAAGAGTTTTGGACAGGGAGGGCAAGAGAGATACAGGACAGTAGTTCCTGACATCAGAGGGGTCCAAGCTAGGTTTTTTAAGGAGTGGGGTTACACGGGCAGTTTTAAAAGTAGCAGGAACATGGCCACAGGTTAGGGAGGTGTTGATAATGGAGGACAGATATGGAAGGAGTTAATCGGATATAGACTGGAGGACTGCTGAAGGTATGGGGTCCAGTGGACATGGTGCGTCACCAGTTGGAGCACATCTGCATCCTCCAGAATCTTGAAGGACGACAGTGTAGCGATGGGTTCGGTATGGGGGATGTGGGGTGTCACCGGATGCGTGAAGGAGTTCCGAATCGTGGCCACCTTCCCCTCAAAGTGGGTCAGGAAGTCATCTGCAGAAAGGGAGGAGGGTGAAGGGGTTGGAGGGGGGATGAGCAGGGAGGAGAAGGTGGAAAAGAGTTTACGTGGATAAACGTGGATCTTAACTGTTATCACTTCTAGGGGAGGGAAATATGTCATAAAAATATTGTGATTAGAGGTGTTCTGCCAGTACATCTATGGTGATCTCTGCTGACATCTTTTTTCTTTGGTATTGCTTTTAGAATTTAGGTTTGTCCATATCCATAATTAATTAAGCTTTATTTTCCTGAGTTATTTATTTTACATTTTCTATGCACATTATGTGTAAACAGGGAATGTTATTGCATATTAACATAATTTAAACCCTCTTCTTCATGATCCACATTTACTGCCAAAAATGGACAAGCAGAATTCACAGACAGAAACTGGTATTAAAGAAATATGCTACACTAAAATGGGATTTACAGACAGAGTAATTAACCTGCAGGACAAAGCGGTGACACATTGTGCTGGTAATAAACTTGAACTGATGGAGAGAATGCAAAATGGTAATACACAGGACTGATATGACGACTGTTACCATTAAAATCGATAGTTTTACAAAGTGTCAGTCATACATCTGGTATACTAATTAGAAATGTAATGCAGGCTGTGACACATTATCTTGACTCATGAAGTCCCTGCAGTTTTAAGCTTTTTTGCCTATTTTGTTGGAGAGCTGTTGACTGCTCTTTTTTTATATGGCTCTATACTAGGTGCAATGCAGCCCATTTCTCAGCCATTTTGATTCTATTTTACAGCTACATTTATTTCTGAGGTATTTTGTAACAATGCATTTAAGTGTGTTTTTTGCACATCCCTGCCTAGGCCGCCACCCAGCCCCTCGGGCACTATTACTGCAGGGTACGGGCAAATGCAGAGCCGTTCGGTGCCCGTCTATGAAATGAAGTTCCCCGACCTCTGCGTGTACTAGTGCGGGAGGCAGGAGAGGGACGCCCAGCACCCCTCCCCGACCCCAGCCATTCTGGAGCACGGGAGGCATTGACAGCGGTTAGAAGCCATGGAACAGCGCCCCTCTCCGCCCCCCCCCCCCCCCCCCTTTGCTCCTTCAGACAAGGCTGGACTGGCGCTCGGTCTCCATTCGCACTGTGAAAAATGAAGCGGCTTGCCCTCCGATCCCTCCCTCCACCCAAAGGTGAAGACCTGTCACTGATCCCCCTCTGATCCCACTGCTGCTGTCATCACCGTAAAAAAGCCACAACGGGCACGGAGCCCTGCGTTTCACTGTGTCTGCCCCAAAATCATAGAGGGAAAAGAAGAGGGGGAGGGAGAGAGAGAGGAGAGTCTTGAATGTGTCGGAAGTAATGGCATGCCTTCAAGACAAATGCATCCTGTTTTCATGCGGGAAAAGCTGCTGGGACATGGGCAGGACCTCCCACTTGTCACCACCGTGTCGTTTGTCCACACCCTCAAGTTCAGCGTGCATTAACTCGCAACATCATTCACAGAATGCTGTGCTGGACAGAAAGTGGTAGAAGGAGAGGCGCTGGTTTCAGACCTGCTAATGCAACACTCACGGCCTTGAGGGGTTGTCGTCGTGAGAATTTCATTTTCTATACAATTGCTTAATGTTGTCATGGTATCCAGTGATGCTGTTTTGAGGTAAAATAACAATAACAACTACGATAGCCATACACACGTATAAAGACATTGAGTACGAGCATACTGGGCTTTTTAGACATTGTATGTTAAAAGAATTATTAATAATTGTGTGTTGATCCCTGTTCTCTGTAGAAATCTGACACAAGACATCACAACTCCCTCTGAAAGAGGGAAAGAGGAAAAACCCCATTATACTGAGGAGAAATGTATTATTAAAAAAGTGCAAGAGGTCAATATATTGTAAATTTTAATTATACAGTATTGTATTTTCTCTTACTGTTTTAGAGATTTACTTGAAAGGAATGTCAAAGTTACATAGACTCATGTTTTAGATTTAGTGAAGAAAAAATCCGCACTACTATTCAAATGTATGCAAACTCTTTAGCGTAGTTTTAAAAGGTTAAGATCTGTGGTGGAGAGCCAATGCTTTAAAGCCAGTTAAGCACTTTTTTTTGTTTTAATGAGAAGAAAAAAACTATTTTAGAATCTTCTTTTGCTGTCTGACAACAGAAAGTGCATTGGTGCTAGTTCAAAGGTATTTTTCATAACATCTATGTGTTTGCTTTGCATGGTAGTTTTTAAGAGGTGTGCCAGACATTTAATTAACAGGTTTTTTTTTTTTCCCCTAAAAATGGGAGTGCCTTATGTGGGACTCATAATTTATTATTTACACATGACTGAAGAACACAGTATGGTCTCATTACTTTAAAACAACAACAATAAATGAAGCTCGAAGGGTTTTTTAAAGGATAACATATTGTATGATTTTTTAGATTCATGCATGTCTGTTAAAAATCTGGTGTAGCCGTGTTTTTGAATTTATGTAAGACCATCTTACATGAGTAAGATGGGTAAGCAGACATTGTTTCCTGTTTTAGTATGAGGTGTTTAACACTACTTCAGTCATACCTGTAGGTATATATCTGTAAATTACATACTTTTTTTGTGTTTAATATATATATATATATATATACACACAGTGGGGTGCAAATTTTTTTACAATTCATATTTATATGAATTACAATTCATTATTTATAAATTTTTTTTACATTTTCAAAATAATAAAAAAAGGAAAACGGCCCTGTGCAAAAGTTTGGGAACCCGGTCAGTTAGTACTTTGTAACTCCTTGGGCAACTATAACATATAACTATAACTGACTATCGAACATTAGCCTCTAGAATTTCTTGATATTTGGTGGAATCCATTCTTCCTTCCACCCGCACAATATTTCCTGTGCCCCCCACTGCCACACAACCCCAAAGCATAATGGATCCACCTCCATGCTTAACAGTTGACAAGGTGTTCTTCTCTACAAATGCTTCACCCTTTTTTCTCCAAACATACCTTCTTTAGTTGAGGCCAAAACTTAAAATTTTGGCTTCGTCAGTCCAAAGCACATTGTTCCAAAATGCTTCAGGCTTCTCAAGGGTTTCTTTTGCATACTTCAGATGCTTTACTGGCAACTCTGCCGTGTAGGTCTTTGTTGTTTAAAGTACGTTGTGTTGTTGTCCTGTGAACAACTAGACCTGCATCTGCTACTCTTTTTTTGCAGCTCTTTTGCAGTGGTGTGTGGGTTCTTCTGAGCATTTCTCGCCAGGTCTCGGGCCATTCTATTTGAAATTGTTCTTGGTCTTCCAGATCTTGCCTTGACTTCAACTGTTCCATTTATCTTCCATTTTCTGATAATGTTTCTGACAGTGGAAATAGGTAGTTTGAAACATTGAGAGTGGTTTTTTTTTTTTAGCCTTCTCCTTGTTGGTGGAAGTGAATTATCTTGATTCTGACATCCTTGGACAACTGTTTAGAGAAGCCCATGGTTGTTAACACCAGACAGAACAGCCACCGCAGTCGAATGCTTTAGAAGGCATGGAGTTACTTCAGAATAAATAGTTCAGCCCTGGAATTATATTCACCTGACCCATTGAAGCCCTAACGAGTAAATCACCTGGGCCTGGGCCTTAGTAATCATCTTTTTAAAAAGTAACAAAAAATTATCCAGAAGGGTTCCCAAACTTTAGCACTGGGCCGTTTTCCTGTTCATATTATTTAGAAAAAGAAATTTAAGATAAAAAGTAATGTTGCTTTAAAATTTGAAGAAATGTGTCATGTTTAACTTTGTACCATTTAGAGGTCAGGTTAGCTTGTGTTCACTTAGATATTAATTGTAAAAGGCATTTTCACCAGGGGTGCCCAAATTTTTGCACCGCACTGTGTATGTATATATATATATATATATATATATATATATATATATAATGCAGTCCATAAATATTAGATATCCAGTGACACTATTTTTGTTGTTTTGGCTCTGTACTCCAGGACATTGGATTTGAAATTAAACAATGAAAATGTGGTTAATGTGCAGACTGACAGCTTTAATTTCAGGGTATTTACGTCCATATCCAGTGATCCATGTCGGAATTGCGGCCCTTTTTACATATAGTCCCCCCACTTTAGGGGACCAAGAGTAATTAGACAAATTAACATAATCTTAAATAAACTCCTCATATTTAGTATTTAGTACTAGGTTGCAAATCTGTTGTAAATTTTATGACTATGTACGTTTTTATGTACTTTTAAGCAAACTCTAACCTGGTCGTTCTGTTCTTGAGACTTACCAGTGGTTTGCATCTTGCAGTGAACCCTCTGAAGTTATGCTGGTGTAGTCTTCTCTATATTTTAGTCTTTGACAGATCTATACATACATCCCAGAGAGTGTTCTTGATCTGTTTCACAGTTGAAAATGGGCTTTTCTTCACAATTGAAAGTATTCTTCGGTCATCCACTACAGTGATCTTCCGTGGTCTACCAGGGTGTTTGCTATTGCTGAGTTCACCACTGCATTCTTGCTTCTTAACAATGTACCAAAGAGTTGATTTTGACACACTCAATGTTTTGGCTATGTCTGTGATAGATTTATTCAGATTTTTCCACCCCATGATGGCCCGATTTATCGGCATTGATACTTATTTGGGCCTTATGTTGAGAGCAACAGACTCCAAATACAAATTCCACACCTAGAATCAACTTTAGACCTTTTGTTAGCTTTCTTGTGCATGAAATAATGATGCAACAACACACAGCTGGCCAAGAAACAGCTGAGCAGACTATTGCCCAATTACTTTTGGTTTTGTAAAATGGGGGAACTGTATAAAAGGGCTGAAATTCCTACATGGTCCACTCGATATGAATGTACAGTAAATACCCGCAAATTAAAGCTGACAGTCTGCACTGTAACCCCCAAATCCAATGTGCTGGAGTACAGGGTCAAAACAACAAAAGATTTACCACGGTCCAAGTACTTACGGACTGTACTGTGTGTGTTTGTGTGTGTGTGTGTGTGTGTATATATATATATATATATTCGGGATTGCACTGATTAACAACAGGGATCTGCTTGTTAAATGTAAAACTCTACCCAGGAAAAATTGCTGAAACTAATAAGCATGACTCAAAGTAAGACTAATTATGGTCTGAAAAAAATGACTTGAAAGTATACTCAACATAACGGAGTTGACAAAAGTGGAAGTGTCCAGTAGATGTCTGTTGGGATTTTGGCATAAAATGCCGCTTTTGCGTCCGTCAGAAATATAGGCGGCTGTCCGTCAGCAGTTACATTTCTGCTGTTCATGGAATTGTAACCGTTAAATAATATGTCCCCTGATAGTGCCATCACACATCATGCCTTTCTCTACAGTGCTTTACAAGTAAAATCTGCATCCAAGATAGAGATTATAGCCTCTGGACTGTAGATGCATGCCACCAGAAATATTTCCACAATAGCCTACTATCGTGCCGGATTATGTCCCGAGTGATAAACATTAGCTCTGTTTACACTAGCGTCAATTACTGTGACTTTAAAACGTTGATTCCCCGTAAAGTGGAAAATTCAAGATCATTTGAAATAACTTGTGTGATAGCTTTTTAAGGCAAATGGAAACGTCTGAAATTTGCACAGAACATAGGCTACCGCAATGAAAAAAATTACCAGTTCCCTTTGCAAATGACAGATAGGGTCCCCTCTACAATGAACCAGAATTTCTGAGGTCATGTGGCACCGCATTTTCTGACAAAATGCAACTTGAAAACTAGTGGCGAGAAGTTTTGAATGCTAGTTTGCTAAATCTTTATTCATTTATAATGGAAACGTAACTCCACTCATTATATAAAAAATACTGAGGCAATAAACCCATTTGTAGGTTGTTTGTCATTCTGTCTCTGTCTCTGTCTCGCTTGTCTTTCCGTTAGTCTTTGGTCCTCGTGCTGTGTGTGTATTTCATTACATTTGGTGGATGTCCTATCGTTGGAGGTTCGTATGACGACTGGGCCTGTGTTGGTGGTGGTGTTTTGTAATGTCCCCCCAGAGACCAAATGAAACCCAGATTACAGAACGTGTCCAAGGCCCTCTCGTGTTGTGGATGAAGCTATATTCTAGACTTCAACCCATGCCAGAGCTCAGTGCTGTATCATTTAATTGGCTGACATATTTTGTTCCCTCTCCTTGTGTCACTCAGTCTGTAAAACTACAACTCAACGCTATACTGTTTTTCTGTCATTAGTCCTTGTAAATCTCACACTGTCTTTGATTATACAGTAACTACAGTTGTTTCTATTGCACTATTGTACATTCAGGAGTGGTGAGCCATAATACATCAATTTCTTGGAGCTGCATTTAAGATTCCTTAAGTAAAAAAGTCTTGGGGCAGAGCCTCCGTTAAAGTTCTGAATAAAGCCTAATAAGTTTTACCTTACTTGTAAGTGTGCGTTCAAACTTGAATAAATTGTTTAATTTCCTTTGAGTTCTAGAAATGAAGTGACATGCCTGATGCAATGGAGCTATTGTCTGAGCATGCAGCATCAAATGGCAGTAATGGCAAAATCTTCACTCCAGTGCGTACCGGCATCTTAAAAAGAGTTGGTTTTTATAAATAGGAAAAATCAAGGCTAAAAGAGTTCCCGCCTCCTGTCTGAGTGCTCACCAGCATGAATTTGGAGATTTGCATTCTGCATTAGGAATTTCACTATTCACACACTCCAAATGATTATCGGATCTTTTTTTTTTTTGCTTTATTGTGAGCAGTCTATTGTGAGCAGATTGTGAGCATCGTTTGTCCTGGTGAGCTTTGAAGCACTGAAATCCACCCCAAAATCTTTGGAACTCTTTTATCACTGAAAAGTGTGTTTCTTTCATAATCTAATGATAAATTAGTCTTTCAGTGTCAATATAAAATTACTATGAATACTCCAGAAAGACTATATGAGATTTGAATGTTTGACTGAGAATAGAACAATGACAATGGAAATGCCACTGGAGAGATGAAAGCTGCCTGTAATTCATGATTTAATAGTCTGTTTGAATGCATTTGTATTCATGCATTTAAATGTATCTGTGTAATAACATAAAAGTGATGGATATTGGACAGTACAATAAAAACACATCAAACCATACATTCCTAAGATAATAAAACTGACTCTCAGATGTGTTGTATTTTTTTGTTTGTTTTGTTAGCCATTGTATAAGCGCTGTCTGTTCCCTTTGTTTACAAGAACATGATTTACCTTATTCCGTCTTTCATTGTACACAATTTATTATAAAATTATTTTATCATCTGTTATGCCGTTGTTCCCTTATTGTTAAGATTAACAATTAAATACACCATTTTGTGTCACAAAATGTGCTTTATTTCATTGTGTACATTTATTGTGTACAGACTTGAAGGAAGAGTTTCAGTGTTGTACAGAATACCAAGCTATTTGCCTCCCTGAGTGTCTGTGCATTTTCCTGTCTGGATTTCACCTAGTCTGTACCTTATCTCAAGACTGAACATCATAATCTTCAAAATGTGCGGATACACGCATATGCGCATGACTGCGAACTCTGAACCGGGCCTAATACATGTTGGTTTTGTACAAAAATGTACTTAACTGCATTTTACTGCAACAAGCTGCACCAAAATCAGAATGTACTGCACTCTACAGCTGAATTTCCTTCTCAGTTTTTTTTGTTTAGCTTCAAGAGAATTTAATCCAATTAAAAAATGAGAAGGAGGAATATAAAAGCTATTTGGCACCAAGGCATTGTGAGATACAGTGCAGGTATCTCTTTTATGGCAGGTCATTACTGTAAAGTATGGAGCGGAGGAAGAGATCAGTGGCTATTGTAGTTATTTCACTTGCACTGATGTGCAGTAGCAGCATGTGGTACGGCAGAGAAAATTTTCATTATGAGGCAGTGACCCATTACAGTGGAAAATAGCCAAAAAAGAAAATGCAAGGGTTTCACTTGGCAATTTTGATGCTGTCTCTGTTACAGTTGTGCCATGTGTTTGCATTGATTTAAAAAGATTTTTTTTAAATGAATGGTGTCCTTTTTACGTGAAGAAATGACAACAAAAAAACAAATGTCTTTGTTCTGTGAGCGATCTGTTTGATAGGCCGTCTTACCATATGTCGATGAGCCAGTAGCTGTAATGTCATCATGGCTGTATTGTGGTTCTGTGCTGAATGTTGTCATCTTTTGTCTTTGTGTCATCATGCTATGCCATTCCAGCTGAGGAGAGCCCAGCCCTCAGAACTTCAATATTTAACTTAAGCTTAAGCTGCCAAATTTATGTTTGTTATAAACATTCTGTTTTAATGTTAAATTCAACTTTTTACACAGTCATACATCCAAAAGTGTATCAAGATTCAGGAATTATGCTATCAATAAGAGGTTTGAGGTCACCAAGTCTCAGTACAAATTCATTATGATTGTCATTCCATTAGACAACTGACTGGTCATTTTTAAATGCTGAACTGAGACCGGGGAGGAGAGTGAGTCACAGGACTCTCACTTTACAAACACAATCATGAGCCTATAATGCCTAAAAACATTGCTCGGTATTGGTTAAACAGCTGATGTTTAGTGGTGATACAGGGCAAGGATTTATAAAACTTATAGCAGTGGTCCCCAACCCCTTTCCTGGAAATCTACCGTCCTGTAGGTTTTCATCGCAACCCTAATTTGGCACACCTGATTCTACTAATTAGCAGCTCAATGAGATCTCTAGCTGCTGAATGAGGTGTGCTTTGTTAGGGTTGGAGTGAAAACCTACAGGACAGTAGATCTCTAGGAACAGAGTTGTGAACCACTGGTTTATAGAATGAAAGCTTCGGCCTCATTAGCTTGTTAAGGGCAAGTCGAAGCCTGTGCCTTGTGTGTGAGCATGTGCTCATTAGCTTGTTAAGGGCAAGTCGAAGCCTGTGCACTGTGTGAGCGTGTGCTCATTAGCTTGTTAAGGGCAAGTCGAAGCCTGTGCACTGTGTGTGAGCGTGTGCTCATTAGCTTGTTAAGGGCAAGTCGAAGCCTGTGCACTGTGTGTGAGCGTGTGCTCATTAGCTTGTTAAGGGCAAGTCGAAGCCTGTGCACTGTGTGTGAGCGTGTGCTCATTAGCTTGTTAAGGGCAAGGGAAGCCTGTGCACTGTGTGTGAGCGTGTGCTCATTAGCTTGTTAAGGGCAAGGGAAGCCTGTGAGCGTGTGCTCATTAGCTTGTTAAGGGCAAGGGAAGCCTGTGCACTGTGTGTGAGCGTGTGCTCATTAGCTTGGTAAGGGCAAGGGAAGCCTGTACACTGTGTGTGAGCGTGTGCTCATTAGCTTGTTAAGGGCAAGGGAAGCCTGTGCACTGTGTGTGAGCGTGTGCTCATTAGCTTGTTAAGGGCAAGGGAAGCCTGTGCACTGTGTGTGAGCGTGTGCTCATTAGCTTGTTAAGGGCAAGTCGAAGCCTGTGCACTGTGTGTGAGCGTGTGCTCATTAGCTTGTTAAGGGCAAGTTGAAGCCTGTGCACTGTGTGTGAGCGTGTGCTCATTAGCTTGTTAAGGGCAAGGGAAGCCTGTGCACTGTGTGTGAGCGTGTGCTCATTAGCTTGTTAAGGGCAAGGGAAGCCTGTGCACTGTGTGTGAGCGTGTGTCACCTGGTTCCGAAGAAAGGTTTGAGAAGCAGGTTAAAATGGATCAAGTCAGACCTGTAATGTTGCAGACTTTTGCGGTGCTGTGTACATCTGCCTCTGCTGGACTGGATCGGACTGTAAACATAATAAAGACTCCTGCTCTACTTCTCCACCTGCAAGTTCTGTTTTCCATGTCAGGGAGGCCAGAAGCATCGATCTAGTTTCAAACAAAAAGTGTACCTGTGAAATGTTAAGTAATGAATAAATAAACTAATATTTAATTTTACCAAGTCTGTAGTCTTATTTGTTTTGAGCCAGAGAAGTACAGTCAAACATTAGATGTTTTACCGGTTAGCTTCTTATACCTGGCTATTCGTCTGACGTGCATGCATACACAAGGGATTTGAGATTCCAGGCCAAAAGTAATTTTATAGAAATGGCCCCAGGTTAAGTGAGGTCATTTTCAGTAATTGCAATTTATTGGACAATAAATTGTACTTCAAGTATCCATTTAAAAATTTTATTAAACTACTGGATTTGTATGAAGACAATAAAACAATTAAATATACTCATTATATGATGCATGCATGACAATATGTCAATTATTTTAACTAATGCATTTTTGTATGTGTCTAACACCAGAGTGTTTTTTTTGCCAATAAATATGGCACTAATCATCTCACTTATATTCTATTATATTTACAAGTGTGCTTAAAACCTGTTTTTATGTAAAATGGGTCAAATGTTTCCTTCCAACATATTAGCTGATATTTGGTTTATTAAAAAAACATTTATTTGCATAGTTATATATGTGACAAAAGGTTTTTTGTTGCTTGAATTAATTTAGCTAATTAGCATTAATAACTTAATTTTGAAGGTATTAAAATTGGCACAAAAAGGTTTTTTTTGTTAATTTTAAAATGGGTGTATTCTATTTGGGCCTGGTTGAGTAACATGATGCGTAATGTTGTTGCAAAGGTCAATTTTATCTATGGAAATGTTTTTTTTTTCTCTACAGCACACAGGAATACTCCTATGCAAATGTAGTAATATTGGAATATTTTAAAATGTATATATTCCATTTTGGATTTTATATGTTACTGCTACTATAAGGGGTGTTATTTTGCGGGTGCAGCCAAAGTATTTGCATGTGGTATCATTTCACACTTTGCGGGTGATCAACTAAGAATCATTATGTAATTTACTCTATTTTTAAAGTAAAATGTTTGCAAAAATGCAGTTTTTCCACAGTATACTGTAAAAAAAAAAAAAATCCTGTTTTTCAGGATTTCACTGTTAGTTCTTTTTTTAAACTCATTCAATTGCTACACCAGTAAAGAATTCTGGATTTGAGTCGGATTACAATTCTGGATGTTCCAGAACACTGGCATTGAATGAGTTAATCACTGTCAAAGTCACGTAGAATAACAGCAATAACTCATTATTTAACAGTCATCCCATAAAACAGGATTTATGAGCGTCACGAACGAGTTCGCAGAGCAAGTTCTGTCGGAGAACCTCTCGCTGACCATGGTTGGCTGGCAATCACACGTCACATAGGCTACTCAACCAATCACATGCACACACCTCTAATGGAGCGCCCTTTTTAAGCCAAGAATTAGTTCTCTCTGTACTGCTTGAATGCTGATGCGCTGCTCTTTGTTGCTTACGACTTGTGTTAAAAGAAATTTGCTGTCACCCTCCACCACGCCAACTTCCACCTGTTGTTTGGATCTGCTTTAGCATGGGGGGTTTCTGGTCATCTCCTGTTTAGCGCGGGGAGATGCCCATGCTCCGGAGCAGTACTAAAGCAGATCCATTCACCGCCAAACTAAAATAATTATGCAGCACATTCATTCATTAAACATGTCATTTATACGTGAGTTGTCCTGACATAAATGCAGTTAAATAACAAGATTTATAGGCTACAGCTAAGTAAGAGGATTTATACAGTTTTTCCACTTCATTAAATAGTTTTTCACTGGCAACATTGCTGCAATTTTTTTACAGTGTAGGTATAGGCTACTGTTACGCTGAGCATGCTGGCGGTTTATTACAAACTCTTTCATTGGTAACTATACTTACTAGCACTACCCTCACCCTTAGTGTCACATAAAATCACATTTCCATCTGATCATGGGTTTTATTTTGATAGTTTTTATTTGCTTTATTATTATAATAGACATTTTACTGCTTTGTGTATTTTGAGCATTAATTAGAATGGACCAGTTAATTAGCCCCCATTGCTACGCAATCATTCAGAACGTTCAGTTATCGATGTTCCAAACACAGCCATACATGTCTTGCTACAATGACAGTCGTGATCTTATTGGTTGCGTGTCTTCTAATACATCTTTTAAACCGGCTTTCCATTTGTACTAAAATGCGATCATGCAATCACCTTTCCCGAACTTGCTTTCGGGCTTAGTAAATCACATTACGTGTGCTAAAATGATCTATTTGCAGGACGTCATCCCACTATTTCACAAAATAACACAGGGATGCCAAATATTGCATATTTATTCAGGCTAACCTGCAAAAACTAAAAATCCATGTATCTTTCTATTTTAACACACGCAGTCATCTGTGCACCTCATTAGTTGATAACCTCGGGAGATTTTTTGCGGGTGCAGTTTCACGTGATTTTGTACATGCAAACCATAATTTATTAATGTATAGGTATACTACAATGGCCTGGAAAGGTGCTGTTTCATTCTATGTTTAATTTAAATAATGGGGTTACAATGTATTTTTGCAGTTCAATTAAGCATTTCAACATGCAACTAAAATCTTGTTGATTCTGTTGTTGAAGTTTTGTTTGATGTCTGTATAGGCTATATTTCTAATTTCTCCTGCTCAATAAAAAAAATAACTAATGCAGTAAATCCTTTACATTCGGTTGCCAACATCACTGAAAATAAATTAGAGCATATATTTTGTAGTTTGCAACAAAGTACGATCTTTTTAATGTTTCATTCATTTACAATATATGTCAATACAAAATAAAAATATGCTTTCCATTTTAAATCTCCCCTTCCTAACCACCTTCCCCAGTCAAAAGCAGGTCTATGTACACTATTCAGAAGTTATATGTGACTACGTTGTTAAAGAAAAGAAGTTGCTGGTAATAAAGCATCTCCTTTGAGCAAAAAGTTTTCTCGAAACAAATCAGAATGTCGACTACCTGATGGGTAAAGATAGGAAGTGGGAGCAGAGGTGGTGGAACTTTGATTTTAGCGTTTGAATCTGACCCAACCATCCCTCCCTCCTTCCTTTCCTTCCTCCCTCCCTCGCTCCCTTTCCCTTCACTGAGCTTTCTTCTGTTGCCCGTCCTTGATAATGACATTTTTAAAGAGAGTCAGCAGGGGTTTTTGGCTTCGCTCGCCCCAGGGCTTCATAAAGCCTCCATACCGTTTGCTGGCAGGAGGCCCATTCCAGCGGAAGTGTTTCATCTTGTAGGTGCTGTCCTTCTTGGCCTGGAGAGTGAGCTGTGGGTGGTCCTCAACCACGCCTCCATCTTCTTCTGGGGTGTAGTCCCAGTCACCCAGGAGCTCTCGCCTCATCTCGGCTGGGTAGGCCTCAGATGACTCCTCCTCCGTGCCGCTGGGGAAGACCTTGATTGGCCGGCGCTTGCGCCCGACCGGCTTGCCCCAGCGGAAGTGCTCCATGGAGTAGGAGCGCTTGTCCTCGTGCCGTGGCTCACTCCCCTGCTCCTCCACCTCAGGCCCCTCCTTTATGCTGGACAGCATGGGGAGCAGCAAGCCCAGCATGCTCTGTTCCCCCTCCGTTTCCATGGTGTTGGAGGCGCGCCGCTCTTCTGCCAGTTCAGACTTGCACAGCCGTATGCATTCCTGCCGGTCAAAGGGACATTTTAGTTCCTTTGAGAAAATGTTGCAAATTTTATAAACTGAAATGATATGCCGCGCATGAAGTAAGGAAATGGCAAATGCATGTCCTCATGCACCCCTTTTTAAGAGCGAGAATCGTCTCCCATGCTGCTTTTGCCGGCACTGCTCTTGTTTGTTTCGTTGCAGCTTGCTCTTAAAAATGCTGCTCACCCTCCACCACACCAGCTTCCACCTGTTGTTCTGCTTCTATGTACTGGGGGTTTTGTTATATCACCTGTTTATTCGGGGAGATGTGTTGTGCTCCCTGTTTGATGCGTAGTGCACGCTGGTGCATGCAATAGAAGTACATAGAGCACATCCATTCAGCACCAAACATAAATAATTGTACACTGCCTGGCCAAAAAAAAGGTCGCACACTAATATTTCCTTTAGCTTTGATTATGACACACATTCGTCGTGGCATTGTTTCGACAACCTTATGCAACGTTACAACATTTATTTCCGTCCAGAGTTGCATACATTTTTGGCCGAGATCTTGTATTGATGACGGGAGAGTCGAACCACTTCGTAAAGTCTTCTCCAGTACATCCCAAAGACTTTCATTGGGGTTAAGGTCAGGACACTGGTGGCCAATTCATGTGTGAAAATGATTCCTCATGCTCCCTGAACCACTCTTTCACAATTTGAGCCTGATGAATCTTGGCATTGTTGTCCTGGAATATGCCCATTGATGGGATAACCTGGTCATTCAGTACATTCAGGTACCCAGCTGACTTCATTTTATTGCTGCATAATGTTACTGAGCCTAGACTTTACCAATTGAAGCAACCCCAGATCATAACACTGCCTCCAGAGGCTTGTACAGTGGGCACTATACATGACGGGTGCAACGGCGAATTATTTTGTGGCCAGGCAGTGTCACCATGATATCATGGCATAGTCATTATGGAATAAACCAATATGTAATATTTGGCATGGGCTGAACATTTTTCTTTACAAAAATTGTATTGTTTTGAGCAATAATTACATTTTGCATGACGGGTGCAACCGCAACATTTTTTTCATTCACATATTCAATACGTAAATTTAAATAGTGTTGTATTGAATGTGCAGATTTCTGTTACTATGGCTGCATGTGACTGTGTGACGCAGACTCACCACTTCTGGTTACATCTCTGGTTATAGCACTCCTCCGGAGTCTCAAAAGTACATCTCAAAAGTATAGTTGCAAAATACTACAAACTGTAGAGTGACCATAGCCTTGAAAGGGAACTAGCAAAATGTAACAAAAATCTTAAACGCATCTGTGATCTTTTGTGGGAAACAATTCAGCGATGGTGATTACCCAGCTAAAAGAAAACATTTCAAAAATTTAATTATTGCTCAAAACAATACAATTTTTGTAAATAAAAATGTTCAACCCATGGCAAATATTACATACTGGTTTATTCCATAATGACTATGCCATTATATCATGGTGACTAATACACTGCCTGGCCACAAAAAAAGTCGCCGTTGCACCCGTCATGTATAGTGCCCACTGGGGTTGCTTCAATTGGTCAGGTTTAGGCTCAGCAACGTTATGCAGAAATAAAATGAAGTCAGCTGAGTACCTGAATGTACTGAATGACCAGGTTATCCCATCAATGGGCATATTCCAGGACGACAATGCCAAGATTCATCGGGCTCAAATTGTGAAAGAGTGGTTCAGGGAGCATGAGGAATCATTTTCACACATGAATTGGCCACCAGAGTCCTGACCTTAACCCCATTGAAAGTCTTTGGGATGTGCTGGAGAAGACTTCACGGAGTGGTTCGACTCTCCCGTTGTCAATACAAGATCTCGGCCAAAAACTCTGTATGGAAATAAATGTTGTGACGTTGCATAAGGTTGTCGAAACAATGCCACGAAAAATGTGCGCCGTAATCAAAGCTAAAGGCGGTCCAACGAAATATTAGAGTGTGCAACTTTTTTTTTGGCCAGGCAGTGTAAATGGATGTTCGTCAAATTTTAAGATGTTCCTAATGTTTTCTTTCTGGGAACCAAAGCATTGTTAGCTGGGTTGACTAGCGGGAATAGAATGGGATGTTGGTACTTACCAGCATATTCTCCTCAGAGCTGAGATCTCTGCAGTGTGAGTGTGCCCAGCACTGACCCCTCACCTCTGAACAGCACGCACACAGCACAGCCAGTGCCAGCATCCAGGCCGGACACAGCATCTCTTCACTCTGCAGTCACTGTAATGCAGACCAGTACATATTAGCATGCAGTATCTTCATACTGTGTTCCTGGGGCCTGTGTGTACGCTCATTTTTTCTGGTTCACTCCCATATTGGGCCTCACCGAAAATAACAGGTGCAGTCTGTAGCTGTGGGACCAGTACACGGTGACAAAATATTAAATGGTACTGTAGCCTATAGGCTGCCATTTACAAATAGCGATACAGTTACTGCACGATTAAAACTGCAGTGCTAAATTGTCAACTAAAATATCTCATGCCTTATTGGTCGGAGAACTGTTCCATTCTTTTCAACGTGAATGACAGACGACGGGGGGCTCTGCTCGTCTCAACCTACACAGGCACCTAAGATTACCTAAGAGGTATGTAAGATTATAGTGTGCTGTGTCACTTGAACGTGTCTCTGCGTGCCATCTACCTAAGGTAACAACGAATGCTGCATGTTCTAGTCTCCAAAATACTTCAGGTGATCTAGTGCAGTGGTTCCCAAACTTCCGTAGCCAAGGGCACACTTAACCAACAAATACATTCCTTCTGACCCACCTCCTTATGTAAAATATAAAATATACTGTAGTATAGAATATATGCTGAAGTAAGGAATTATCTTTTGTAGGAATTATATAAAGGAAATATGTTGAAAAAAAATTACATGTAAAATGTATTTAAATATTGCAATGTGTAATCTGACTTTTTTATTTTATCCCACCTCTACTCTTTTCATGACACCACCACAGTTTGGGAACCACTGACCTTGTGGTTTATATCCATTAATGGAATGAGAAAAAGCATAAAAACCTGTCTAATAATAGAGGTAAAAATAGTGACATTGTTAAAACCATCCCTATAATATTATAAACCTGAACACATTGAATGGTATATTAATGTATCAAATATGTCTACAATATATTATGTTCTTTATTCTTTTTTTATAACCTCTTGGTAAACAAAGGACATAAAGGATTATTCATCATTTCTGAATAATTTCTATTTATTCATAATTTCATAATGTTTAGATGTAGTATATTCTGTTCCTTGAATAAGTGTACTAACATAAATCCTTCTGGCAAATAAGCTTGATTAAAAGCTTTAGGTAAGATAAGCTTTAGTAAGATACAAATATGTATGTGTTTTAACACTTTTGCCTCATTACAACATTATTTGAGTGCATAAAATATTTCTATATTTCTATAAAATCCATCACTTATCACAGTTCAAAAGACAATATCAGAACATTAAGAAACCCTGGATTTACTCTGAATGCGAATTTCAAAGAAATAGTTAAACATGAAAGCATTAAATGTATTCTTCAGTAAGTTAAATACTATAGATGTTCAAGTGCACGTTTTGAAAATAAAGATAATAAGATCATATGTGTGATGAGGCTATTTATTCAGTTTGGTTTATTTATATGAATAAATGGCCATTACCACAAACTCAGGCATAGAAAAACTATGGAAACAATTGAATGAAAAAGAAAAATCTATTCTAGATATGGTAGACCTGTTGAAAATACAGACAGTAACCTACAATGTCTACTCATTCATGAAGCGGATTAATGAAATGTACTGAGATCAGTGATCTGTAGGTTTTTTGTTAATAGTCTTCATGCAATCACTAAAATGTAATGCTTTCTGATAAAAGCTTAATGTTTCTTACCTGTTGCCAAGCGTCTCGACTCCTCTCTGCTCTTCCTGCCACTGGTCGTTTTCCGTTTTCTTTTTTGCGCCGAACAGTTGTCTCTGTTTGTGTGACTGGTTCTTGCTCTGTCTCTAAAGTCTGCTTTCCCAAGTGGCTTCCTTTTTATGCTCATACCTGCGTGGTAGTCCTTCAAGGACAATAGTCGTGAGGTAAGTCCCTTTGTGCCTGCCAAGATCCGGTGGGCGTGCAAATAGAATCTCTGAGCATTACTGGAAGAGACAATGAGCTTCCCCCCAATTTGATGAATCCGTGACAGAAATGGTAGAAGGACAGATTATCAAGTAGGTGCTGTTTGTTCCATGAGGGAGCATCTTTCCTGTTATAATGAGAGTTTAAATACTGTGCTGAAATCTGATAGGAAGTTCTTCTGCACCTCCATTGTCAGTGGAGAACAGTAAAGCGCGTGGAACGGATTGAGACCACCTGGACGGTCTAGAGGTGTCAGCAAGTGACGCCGGGAGATTTTCAGAACTGCGATTGAATGGAAAATAGATGTGGACAAAGGAAATCTCCTTATTGATTGAAATGGGGTTCACGTATCCCCTTCTGATAATTTTATTTTTTTACCGATTCTTTGAGCGACTCAATGGTGATGAGAGAATAAATGAGATTATTTTACTAAATGGCCTTTTGATTATTATACTGAGCACAAAAAATATTGACATTTGTTCTGAAGGTTTATTTAATTGTTATTATCTTCATTGGTTACTATTATTATTTTACATGATAGAAAATCATTAGCCTCACATGTCTTAATCTCTGAAGATAAAAAGCTTTACCTCATGCAGCTTCCACGTTGTCTGACACGTTTCATGGAAATATAAAATATGTAAAATACAATATGTCTTGGAGTATATTGATAATAACTTAATCATTTAAACATTGTCGTTTTGCAAGATTATTTTTGCATGATCCTAACGTAAAGTTCCTTTTCTACAGTATATGGTTGATCACACACAGCAACTCAAACCTCAGGACCCATTGCACAAGGCTGAAATTAATGAATAAAGTCACAGGCAATAGTCATAAATAGACACACAATCGCAAATAATATTATAATATCCAGCAGTCTATTTGAATGTAAGCGAGTGGGTATTAGCCTGTCCTTGATAAACTCGGCATAAGGAAGACTATATTCACACAGAGGCAGGAAGCCTTCTTGTCCTGCTCTCTCTTCCCCTGCTTCCTTTCTTTACTCCTCCACTCCATCTTATGCTTGGATGCGATCTTAGATTGTTACATTTCTCATGCTTGGCTTCCACCGACAAGGATACACATTCAGGGTTGGAAATGAACTTTTTGACCGACCAGCCACATTGGCACAGTGACACCTCTTTTTTTTAACATTATGCTAGAATAACGTTTCAGATAGCTTACAGAAAATGCATAGGCTACTCATGTTTAGTAGCTCTAATAAAATAGTAGGATATTTATTAGGCTACATCATGTATTAACAAACATAACATAAACAGTCAAACATTGTGTATAAATGTATTACACAATGAGTGCAATACATTTATTACATCATTGAGTGACCATCACCTGGACCTCCATAGAAAGGTAAATGATACATTTATTACATATTTCATATTATAGAAAGATATAAATTATGTAAAGCACCGCGATGGTGCAGCGGGCTAAGGCGCAGACTTTGTGTGGTTGCGCCCCGAGGACCGAGGGCTTGATCCCCAGTCCTGCCAGATCCGACCATGGCCGGTGCCCTGTGAGAGCGGCAATTGGCGACTGCTCCCGGGTGGGGGGAGGGGCTCGGAGAGAATCGCTGCGCACAGAATGGCCCTGGGTGAGTTGGACCCTTCTTCCTACCACCGGCTGACAGAGCTGTGTAGCAGTGGTTCTCTAGCGGTTGCTACACGGGGCGAATTGAATTAGAATAGGGGTTCAATTGGCTACCAAATTGGGAGAAAATGGGGAAAAAATCTGAAACAAAATTTTAAAAAAAAGATATAAATGATGTATTAGCCTATCTAATACTATAGGCTATGTTAGCTGTTTTTATGAACGAACACACATAACGTTAGGGCGAGCTGTCACTTTTACTTCAGAGCCTATTAGTCAGTTTCTTTTGTTTTACTGTGCGACACTGGTGGTCTTGCTAGAATTGCTTTAGCTATAGTAAATTGAATGCAAATTTCTGCCGACAATCCGCCTCAGTATCGAGCCGAGTCAATATTTTTGAAACATTTAATAACATCAAGCTTTTAAAAAGGTATCAATCGTGACGGTATTATGATTATATAGAGCTACTGAGTGATGCAGTCACTTCACCAACCAACAAAAACAACGCAATGCAAGGTTTTGCCAAATCTACACTAGGCTAGGCTAGCCTACTGCAGCAATGCAGCGCAGATGAACTGGGAACATCTCAGTCATCTGTCATTAGAATATTACACCAAACAATAAATGCCATCTGCAGACCTCGCACCATCTGACAATTCATACGGTTTCCTGTTGATGTTCGCCATCTCCAAAAAAATAAAGTCGACACCTTATTCTATAAGTAAGCGTGTTCATGAAACACAACGTCATCCATAGCGAGGTCAACCCCACCCTTTCTCTTAGTTTCAGAGTTCTCCCCAATCCCATTCCTTAGTAAAAGTTGGGTCTCAGCAGCTTTGTGTATAGATTTAACTAGGAACTTTTTGTGCCACAACGGAGAACTTGTAATCCATTCCATTTCCATTCATTTCCATTATCCATTAACCCGCTTATTCCTGGTCAGGGTCACGGGGGGTGCTGGAGCCTATCCCAGCATGCATCGGGCGAGAGGCAGGAATACACCCTGGACAGGCCGCCAATCCATCACAGGGCACACACAACATTCACTCACACACTCATACCTATGGGTAATTTTGAGTCTCCAATTAGCCTAACCTACATGACTGTGGGAGGAAACCGGAGTACCCGGAGGAAACCCACGCGGACACGGGGAGAACATGCAAACTCCACACAGAAAGGCCCTCGGCCGGGATTCGAACTCGGTACCTTCTTGCTGTGAGGCGACAGTGCTAACACACTGCACCACCGTGCCGCCCTTGTAATGGTAAGATCAAATGTGTTGTGAATACGGCCCCTGAAGTTTTTACCAAAGTTTTTTTTGTTTTGTATCCATATTGCTACACGCCACTGTGGCGGGTAGGTTTGAAACATTTACCCGACAATTCCGAAATCTACCTGCATTTGGCGGGTGGCGGGTGCTAATTTCCCACCCTGCACACATTGCACGGTACTTCTAATCCTGTGGTTTTACTAAATTACACTCTTCCTATTTGCAGAGTTCAGATTTCTGAAATTAGGATTGCATAGTCCACCGGGTTTTTCCTTGTAAGGAGGATCCCAAATTGTAGTATATAGCAATTCATACTTTTAGCACAAGTAAGGTCATATCTGAATGTCCACCTTAAATATAGCTTAAAATATAGCTTTGCTCACATCACATTTCCTTTTTTTGAAAGCCTATGGCCACTTGATGTACCCTGCAGAAGAATAAACAGCTTTTAGGAATGATCAACTGTAGTTTCTCTCCCTCAAAGAAAATGGAAGGGATAGACAAACAAATAGAGCACTTACTGTAATGAATGAAGGCCAGATTTCCCATATAAATGTAGTAAGAGGAAACCCAGCTATTGCTGCAAGCAGTGCTCATCAGGACAGACTAAATCTGCTAAATCTAATTAGCTAAATCTGCAGACCGGTTACACTGCATTTTAATGTTTCTTAAGGAACTGGATTACAAAAACAAAATTTAACAATACACCATGATCTTTAACTCTAAATCAAGAATGGGGATCTTGCTAAAAAGTTTACTTGTGGGGCTGAGCTTCTAAGTTCGTAAATGAGATTGCCACATGCACTTATAAGAAATGTCTTATAAGAAAACCTAAACCTCAAGGACACTTGTATTGTGACATGTTGCTTTCATTGTGGAAAAAGCCCACAGACTCACTATATCTAAACCTGTATTCCCTTACCCATTTGCCTCATAATACCACTGCATTCTTCCATTTCCCTCTTGCAGCTACATTTTCAAATTTTATATTGTAAGATTATGTATTGACTTTCACTCTTGGTTGTGACCCTGATAACTTAGTATCAGCACTTTCCCTTACCTAAACCTGTATGTAAGTCACTCTGGATAAGAGCATCGACTATATTCCTACTATGTAAATGTTAAAATAAGATTATAAAGCTGAAAAATAATTTTAGGAAGGTTTTACGTTTTAGGAAGACCACAGCCGTGCAGAGACGTTTTTGAGGGGCATGTGCTCAAAGTGAGAAACGGGCACACCCAGTTATTGTACAGAATATATTTTACCAAAATGAATTGAATGACAGCATCAATATTAATAGTAGGCAGGTGCTCGGGCATCCGGAGGCCTGAGGTAAGGATGACTACCAGTTTTATAGAGCAGAAATCTTACTTCCTATTTTCACTTTCCTTTCACCAGAACATGCTTTGAAGTCATTGTGTGATGGTCCCCATCTCTAATGCTGAACGACGAGTGCACACTCAAAACCATCTGCACACTCAATACCCTTTTCTCCCTTTCGTAACATCTCAATATGCTCACTTAAATCAGCCACAGATATGGGTATCGGTCCTAAACCTTTTAAGCCACCAAAGGTATGTTTTTTTGCAACTGTGTAAGGTGCAATTTTACTGTTCGAACTACCACGTTGCATCTTTGCCTCTTCACACTGGACTTCCAACTCCTCTGCCCTACAACTTTGAGCCATGAAGGAGGATTTTAAGTCATCAGAGATGTGTTTGTCCACATACAGTATACAACAGAAGTGAGTACACCCCTGTGCAATATCACTTAAATGTCAAATGATTCAAAATTGTATCACCTCTCAATAATTGCATTATTTAACTTGAAGGGTTTCTTCTCCTGACTTATTTTTGGAGTTCAATAGGACAATTTGTCAGGAGAAACAACCCTTAAAGTGATCCATCCATATCTACTGCATATCTGGCAGCAGAGTGATGGTTTGAGGCTCGTTTGATACCTCAGACCCTTGATGACTTACAGCCATTTTACCAACCATGTATTCCATACTGTTCCAGCATAATTTACAGCTAAATCTAGTCCCACCCCCCAATCCCCATAGAGATCCATTCAAATGCAGACGTTATAGGATCGCTTGTAAGAGTACCAGAAAATAAGATATAAAGAGTATTTTGATGTTGTTGGGTCATAGACATCAGGAAGTCATGGCATGCAAAGGATATGCAACCAAATATTATTAACTAACTTGTGTAACTTTCTAACTTGTGTGTCAGTGATCACAGGTGTATTCACTTTTGTTGCTACTTTGAGGTCTACTTTGAGGCCTGTATTTTCACTATAGTCTTGCTAAAGTATTTGTTTTTGATTGTTCATAAGAGGAACTCTACTTTACTTGTCAACTTAGAAATAATGCAATTATTGAGAGGTGATACAATTTTGAATCATTTGACATTTAAGTGATATTGCACAGGGGTGTACTCACTTCTGTTGTATACTGTAAGTGTCCAGATCATAGAGTGACCTCCATAGAAAGGTAAATGATAGGTAAAATAATAAGATCACGTGCCTTTAAGTATCTCATTACTATTACTAGATAGGGGGGAGTAGACTACACAGTTTCTCTCTTCCCAGAGGAGCGGGGGGTCTCTTGGTGGGTCTCTCTTCCTGGCCGGACCTTATTTGGACAAACAAAGGGAATCGTGGAAAGTGGAAGGCCTGCCCAGGTCCAAAGGGATATTCGGGGAGAATCTGCTGAACGGTTCTCCTGGTACCATAGTTTTTCTTGTATGAACATGGGCACACATCAATATTCTCTTTGTGTTCCTTTTCTTTGTTTTAGTCTGTTAGTTTGTATGTCTTTTGTTTTAGTTTGTATGTATCCCTTTGTTTAGAATAGTGTGACATCTGCTGTTTCCCTCAAGTCCACCTTCCTTTCGTTCTCCCTGCTTTCCCCATTCCTCTTGTTCCGTGTCATGTTTTTCCATTTACCTAGTCTGTCTATTCCTTGTTGTGCAGGCTGGGCGTGGCTTCCCCAATTTGTTCCTCATTATTACTCCCTATCACTCGCCCCCTCTGCTCACCTTCCACACTCACCTCGTTACCTCATTTACTCCTGCAGACATTCCTCACATACTTTAATTATCCTCATGCTTTCATACCTGCTTTCCCTCTATATAAGTTCCACTCTTTGTCTCATCGCTAGTTCATTCCGTCTGTTTGCCTTGTGCTTTACGTGTTTGGTCTTTGTGTTTGCTTTGTGCATTTAACCTGTTCGTTTGTCCTGTTCTAGTTTCGCCCGTCCAGCCTGCCTCCCTGTTCCTGCTCGCTCCTGCCCTGTTCTCGGTCCTGCCCACTTGTTTCTCGCCAGCCCTGTATCCAGCCCTTCACCTACTCACCTGCCTGCTTCCTGAGTTTGCCTCCAAGTCCTGCATTTGGGTCCATTCCAGTATCTGTACCACAACAAATAGCATTCTTTGATTGTCTTGTCAACAAAATGTCTACCTTTTTCCATCATTGAGACTGCCTATCCTTGGTTATTGCCAACTGTCATATTATGTCATAATTAACTGTTCTCCCTTTTTCAGTGCATCTATGGTACGTGGTTCACGTATACGCTGACCAGGGTGTGCATCTCTGTGAGAACCAATCACCGTATTAGTCTCATGTTCGGTTCAGGGTTAACACCGTTAATGGGTTACTCACTGGGCATATTGATAGTTTCACTAGCTGGTTCTGCAGCTGCTCGGGAATATAGAGTCAGTGTCCAGATGGATCCTAGTGTTATTTCATAAAATAATAGAGGGGTCATAGTCCGGGATATTTAGAGCACTAACCAGATGGAGTAACCTTAGTTAGAGCTCCCTGCTCTGATAGCTGCCAATTTCGGTACCCGGATATAAATAGTTTTCAGGTTAAAGTCACTTCTTCATGGAAACGGTGTCTGCATGATGCCCGGACGAGAAGTACGTTCACCTCCTAGGATAGAAGGCCTTAGTGTCAAGAGAGCACTTAGATGAATGCCTGGCAGCAGTAGATTGTCTCACTCTCTGGGGTACAGAATTGTAATGGATACGGGGACATATTGGGACTCTGGCCTTGTGATCATAGGACTGGGCCCCCTGCTGAGTCACATTCACAATGAACTCAGACTGCTTGATCGATCAGGCACCAGTTTGGGCAGGAACACCTCTTTTGAGAAGGAGCGGGAGAGGGGGGAGCCCAATTTAACATACACCCTGAGATGATTGGAAATGGCTGATCCATGTGTGTTTTATTGATGGTTCCAAGGAAATGAGCCAATCAAATGCATGGGTGCCCTAAAGCCATCTATCAATTGGAACGAGTTCGGTCGCATCAGTGACTTTTGACCATAAAAACCCATGAAACTCTACCAACGTTGCTCTGATGGTAAAGACACTGCCTTACCCCACCAGACGCACCACTGGAACCCGGACGGACTTCGCTGTTTCCCAACCCGCATCTCGCCTGATTACCGAGACAGAGTTAGCCTGCCACCGTCCACGAAATAAACCAAGCTGGTTTATTCTCGACAGCTGTTTTGAGGACACGTTTCTTCAAACTGTTCTTCTACTGTCTCCCTTGCGGCCGGACCCAGGTGGAGATCTATGCACGTCCACGTCGACCTGACTGGAAACCTGTCATGACCCGACTTCAGTGAAGAAGTTTCCCAGGAGACAAACACGAGACAGGGGGAAAGGGAAAACACGGAGAAACAATAGGACGGGAGTGGAACGTTTCAGGGGATGCTGTTTGTGGAAGTTTGCAATGAGGGAGTGATCCAAGATCAGGCCTTTATGAAGCCAGGACCATTCTTCGGGGCCGTACCCCTCCCAGTCCACGAGATATTGGAAGCCCCGGCCCCTACGGCGGATGTCAAGGATGCGTCTTACCGTGTAGGCCGTCGTCAATCATCCGGGGCGGTGGTGGAATGTCCGCGGGAGCACTGAGGGGGCTGGAGGCGACAGGCTTGACCTGACTGACGTGAAAAGAGGGGTGAATTTTAAGTGAGGTGGGGAGTGACAGTTTAATGGTTACCGGGTTTATGATGCTGAGGATGGGGAAGGGACCGATGAATCGGGGCTGCAGCTTTTTGGAGGTAGACTGCAGAGGGATGGTGGAGGTGGATAACCAGACCTGCTGACCGGGCTTGTACTGCGGGTCTGCGGTCCTGTGAAGGTCCGCCAGGCACTGGGTACGGGAGTTGGTGCGGAGGAGAGCGGTGCGTGTCAGCTTCCACACGAGCTTGCATCTGAGGAGGTGGGACTTCACTGATGGAACAGCGACCTCCTCCTCCTGGACCGGCAGCAGGGGGGGTTGGTACCCCAAGGAGCACTCAAAGGGGGACATCCCAGTGGCGGTGCTCCTCAGGGAGTTATGGGCGTATTCCACCCAGGGGAGGAATCGGCTCCAGGAGGAGGGGTTGCGTGCTGACACGCACCGCAGGGCAGCTCCCAGGTCCTGATTCGCCCTGATTCTCCGTCTGCCCGTTGGAATGAGGGTGGTAACCTGACGACAGGCTCGCAGAGGCGCCCAGGGCCGAGTAGAAGGCCCTCCACACCTGGGAGGAGAATTGGGGCCCACGGTCAGAGATTATATCGGAGGGGATCCCGTGCAGCCTGACCACGTGCAGCACCAGGAGCTCCGCTGTCTCGAACGCGGACGGGAGTTTGGGTAGGGGGATGAAGTGGACCGCCTTGGAGAACCGGTCTACGATGGTGAGGATGGCAGTGTTGCCATCCGATAGAGGTGGCTCCAAGGACGGCCCGGGACGGGGAGGGGGTGGAGGAGACCAGCAGGAGGCTGGTGGGATGCCTTGCTCCTGGCACACACTGGACAGGCGAGGACGTAGGCACGGGTATCCCCCTTAAGGGTGGGCCACCAAAAGCTCCTCCTGACCAGGGCGGTGGTCCTGGCGATCCCTGGGTGACAGGCCAGGCGGGAGGCATGGACCCACTGAAGGACCTCAGAGCGGGCGGAATTGGGGACAAATAAGGCGGAATTAGGGTTACTGCGGGGATCCGGGTGGGTGGCCTGGGCAGACTTCACGACCTCCTCGATCTTCCAGGAGACCGCAGCCACAACGCAGGAAGCCGGTAGTATGGGCTCGGAATCAGCAGGTCTGGCAAGGGGGGAGAAAGCTTGTGAAAGAGCATCGGGTTTGACATTGCGGGAACAGGGACGGAAGGTTACAAAGAAATTAAATCGATTAAAAAATAATGACCACCGGGCCTGACGGGAGTTAAGTCTCTCAGCAGACTTGATATAAAGTAGGTTGTGATGGTCAGTCAGGACAACAAAGGGTTTACCTGCCCCCTCCAGCCAATGACGCCATTCCTCCAAGGCGAGCTTTATTGCAAGTAGCTCTCGATCCCCAACGTCGTAGTTCCGTTCAGCGGGGGTCAGTCTCCGGGAGAAGTAGGCGCAGGGGTGGAGCTTGTTGTCCTGGGCGGATCGCTGTGACAGAATGGCCCCTATGCCAGTGTCGGAGGCGTCCACCTCCACGACAAACTGGCGATCCGAGTCAGGATGACAGAGGATGGGGACCGTGGAAAACCGGGCTTTTAGGAGATCGAATGCCTGTTGGGCCTCGGAATTCCAACGGAAGGGGATTAAGGTGGAGGTTAGTTTAGTGAGGGAGGTAGCTGCCACACTGTAGTCCCGGATGAATCTGCGGTAGAAATTAGCGAAGCCAAGAAACTGTTGGAGGTGCTTACGTGTGGCCGGTTGGGGCAATTCTGTCACTGCTTGGATCTTCGCCCGATCCGCCCGGATTCTCCCCTCCTCTATGATGAAACCCAGGAAGGGTACAGATGAGGCATGGAAGGAGCATTTTTCGGCTTTCACAAACAGCTGATTCTCCAAAAGCCTTTCCTGTGGGGTTTTTGAGAAGATTAGTATGTCGTCAATGTAAACGAATACAGACCGTCCAAGAAGATCTCGCAGGACATCGTTAACCATTGACTGGAAAACGGCTGGGGCGTTAGTCAACCCGAACGGGACCACCAAGTACTCGAAGTGGCTGAGAGGGGTGTTGAACGCTGTCTTCCACTCGTCCCCCTCGCGGATCCGGACCAGGTGGTATGCGTTGCGGAGGTCGAGCTTGGTGAAGATGGTGGAGTCATGTAAGGGTTCGAAAGCAGAATTGATTAACGGGAGAGGATATGTATTGCGTACTGTGACTTCATTTAAGCCTCGGTAATCAATACAGGGTTGGAGCGACCCGTCCTTCTTTGCCACGAAGAAGAACCCCGCCCCCACCGGGGATGAGGAAGGTCGGATGATACCTGAAGCCAATGAGTCGTGGATGTAGGTTTCCATAGCAGCCTTTTCAGGCCCCGACAGACTGTAGAGGCGGACGGAGGGTAGTTTGGCTCCTGCCAGCAACTCGATACAGCAGTCGTAGGGTCTGTGAGGGGGCAAGGATACAGCACGCGATTTGCTAAAAACCTGAGACAGATCATGATAATGGTTAGGAACACAGGTTAGGTCAGGTTCGGAAAGTTTAGGAGTGGCCCTCTTAACCCCTGTAGGGGGCAGGGCTGACCGCAGACAGTTAGCTAGACAGTGGGCGCTCCAGTCCTGAACTTGGCCGGAACGCCAGTTGATGTGGGGATTATGGAGGCGTAACCAGGTTTGACCGAGGACTAATGGAGATTGCTTGGAATGGATTAGGTAAAACTGGATGGTTTTGTGGTGGTTACCGGACAGCACTAGCTGGAGGGGAACGGTGGACTGAGTGACTAGCCCCAGACTTCTTCCATCCAAGGCGAGTACAGAGATTGGCGAGGACAGGGATTCCACATGAATTCCGGACTCTTTAACAAAAGTAGCGTCAATGAAGCTGGCGTCAGCTCCGCAGTCGACGAGGGTGAATGAAGAAGCGGCTCTTCCAGAGGAGAGTTGTTTTGAGTTCGACTCGGTTCTGGGCTGAATGGACAGTGGAGATAGGGCTCGCCAGTACGCCCAGTCTTACTGGCGAGCCACGCCTTTTGGGCGAGTCGGACAAGCAGCCAGATGATGGTCGGGATTGCCACCGTGCATGAGTTGGTGCGGATTCTCCGGTGACGTTCTTCAGCATCGATGGAGACTTTGCCCAACTGCATGGGTTCTTCGTCTGTGGGAGTCGGTGTTGAGGCGGGAGCCTTGCCGGGAGAAGAGAGGAAACTGGCGTGGAGTGTGGAGAATGGAACGCGTGGCTGGCCCTTCTTCCTCTCCTGGGCCCTGGCCCGGAGGCGATTGTCGACCGAGATGGCGAGGCTGATGAGACTGTTAAGTGAACTGGATTCATCGCGGGTTGCCAACTGGTCCTTTAACTCCTCATTAAGGGCTTGCAAGAAGGCCCCTTGGAGGGCGGTGTCGTTCCATCCTGCTTCGGCCGCCAGGGTGCGCCTCAGGCTGCAGCTCAGGAGGGGATGGAGCCCGAACCGCTTGGATCCTCGGAAGAGGTTGGTGGGATGACATCTGACTCATTTGATCCGAAAGGTTCTTCAGAGTCTCCAAGACGTCATCCATGCGGTGGCTCAGTTGATCGCTGACAGCGCTCTGGCAGGCGAAGGCGTGACGGATCTGCTCCAAGTCGGCTGGGTCCATTCTTGGCCAGTTCGTTATGCTTCGACCAAAACTCCTGAAGCATAGGGAGAACATGTATGACAGACAGTCCAGGTATGATGATGTGGGGAGCAGTGGGAGCAGGAGAAGCCAGGGACGGTTATGGAGACGGACAACCGGTTTGGTGGAGCAGGGGATGAGTGGGAGCGGGAGCGGTAGAGCAGGACAGTGGAGCGGAGTCTGGGTAGGACGCAGGCGTGGCAGCAGGGCAGCGGCTGTAGCAGCACGGCAACATTACATTTTTTACATTACATTACAATCATTTGGCAGACGCTTTTATCCAAAGCGACGTACAATAAGTGCATATTGAAGGTCATTGACGCGACTACAAAGCAAATCCGACAACGCATAGCCTTCTCACAGCATAGGAGCTATCGCTAGTAATAAACATGAGAAGTACACAGTCAGCTATACATTCTGAACTATAGAATAACCAAAAAACACAAGTTAAATAGAAAACAGGAAGCGAATACTATAGAATGGCCCTATATAGGTATAATTTAGTCGAGGTGGAGTCTGAAAAAGTGCGTTTTCAGACCACGCCGAAAAACAGACAGTGTGGGGAGTTCATTCCACCACTGGGGAGCTAGGGTGGAAAAGCTCCGCAGTCAGGACGAGCGGGAGCCTTTAACACGGAGGCAGGGAAGTGCAAGTCGCCCTGCAGGAGCAGAGCGAAGTGGTCGAGCAGGAGCGTAGTGCTGGATTAAGTCCTGTAGGTAGGAGGGGCCTGACCTTTTGGCTGCAGTGTAGGCCAGGGTCAGAACTTTGAACCTGATCTTGGCCACGACCGGCAGCCAGTAGAGTGACCTCAGCAGGGGGGTGACGTGCGAAAACTTTGGGAGGTTGAACACAAGCCAAGCAGCCGCATTCTGGACCAGTTGTAGGGGCAGAATGGCACAGGCTGGTAGGCTTGCGAGAAGGGAGTTGCAGTAGTCCAGACGTGAGGTGACCATGGTCTGGACAAGAAGCTGGGCGGAGTAAGTGGTCAGGTACGGCCGAATTCTCCTGATGTTGTACAGCAGGAACCTGCAGGACCGTGCCGTTGCCCTGATGTGTTCTTTGAAGTCCAGCTGATCGTCCAGGACCACCCCCAGGTTCCTTGCAGAGTGGGAGGCGGTCACCACGGTTCTGTCGACGGTGATGGACAGGTCTAGGAGCGGGGAAGTCTTGTATGGCATGAAGAGCAGCTCGGTCTTGTCGAGGTTGAGCTTCAGGTGATGGCTAGACATCCACTCAGAGATGTCAGCCAGGCAAGCAGATATCCTTTCCTTTACTTGTGGGGTAGAGGGAGGGAAAGAGACGACGAGTTGAGTGTCATCAGCATAACTATGGTAAGAGAAGCCATGTGAATTAATGACCAAACCAAGAGACTTAGTATAAATGGAGAACAGCAGAGGACCCAGTATAGATCCCTGCGGGACTCCTGTAAGAAGTGGATGAGGTGCAGAGACAGAGCCCTTCCAGGAGACTTGGTAGGATCTATCAGTGAGATAGGATGTAAACCAAGAGAGGGCAGTTCCAGAGATGCCCATCTCAGCCAGTGTGGAGATCAGGAGTTTGTGGTTGACCGTGTCAAATGCTGCAGACAGGTCAAGGAGAATCAGGACAGAGGAGAGGGAGGAGGCTCTTGCAGTGGCAAGGCAGTGGCAAGGTAACAGCAGGGCGGCAGCAGCGACAGCAGAGGCAGGAGCGACAGCACATCAGCAGCACCGCAACACTGGCAGTAAGCGGACACCGCCGCAGGGTGGAAGAGCAGGAGCCCAAGCTGCATGCACACACGTCAGGTGGGAGGCAGGGAAACCGCAACACAGGCAGGGATTACAGACGACTGCAGGCTGGCAGACTGAAGCAGACAGAGTTAGTATAGCGAGACGAAACAATGAACAGCGGGTAGAGCTGTTCCAGACTGAGCAGACTTAGACTAGGCAGAATTGCAGGGCGAGTGAACGCCGGCACAGAACAAGACTTTAAGGCAGTAACTAGACAGGGAACCAGACAGGACCAGAGGTTTCAGACAAAGAGCATTAACGAACTGGCACAGGACAGAAAACACCGGGTGACTAAATGCAAACATTTAATTGGAATCAATTAGGTGCCGCGTGCGAATGTATGCAAGAGTGATTAACAGAGCAGAGAGTGTGGAATGCATGTGAAACGGGGGAATGGGATAGACTGAGATAAGTGCAGTGAAACAGAGTGACACAAACGGGAAAACACGCCCAACCTGCAGCAAGGGGGAAAACGGACAATGAAGAGACAAACACGAGACAGGGGGAAAGGGAAAACACAGAGAAACAATAGGACGGGAGTGGAACGTTACATGTTTTGCATTAATGTATTCACATTTACTGATGCCTCATCAAAAATTGAGACTTTGTGAAAGCCATCAATCTCAGAATACATTATGCCATTGTGTTTAGCATAAACCTTTAAATTTGAACAAAACAAAAGAGCAAACATTTTTGAAACAGGAAACCAAGGGGAGATATTCTTGTTTGACCATTGTCTGTATTTGAGATGATGAAAATAAAGTAAATTAGTGGCTGTAATAGTAATAGTAATAATATAATCCATATAAAATTGATAGTTATAACAACAGGACAAAGTTATTTCAAATAAAATTTTGTTTGTAGAACAACAGAGCATTTGTTAAATAGTTTTAGTACATTTTTACGTTTATATGTATTTTCTATCTGGAAGTCCGTTCCGTGTTTTCCCTCTCTCCCTCCATTTTGTGTCTCCACTTCCTGCACCTGAATTGTGTTTTCTCATGTGGTTTTGTCTCACCTGTTCCTTGTTGTGTCTTCGTTAGTCTGGAATTTAGTCTCCCGTTTCTTTGTTCTGTGCCAGATCATCTTGTGCCCTGCAGTACTCATAAATCATAGATTTAACTGTCATTAGGCTAGATTTGTTTCCTACTACGATATATTATAAAATTATATTATATAATAGGTAATATTATATTAAGTTTGAAAATGAAAAAAAAAACAGGAAGATTGAAATAAAGGAGGGACAACATTTATGTGGAGTTCAATTGAGTAGTAAGTGTGGGAACTGGGAGTGTTTCTACAAAACTGTCAAAAAATAAATAAAAATAAATAAATAAAAAATACCTTCCAAAAACTCTCAATAGCAATAAATAACAAACTCTCAGCACTCTCCGCAACAACCAACTAACGACAACCGATGAAGTAAGTGGGGTATCGCTTCTTCATATCTACTATTCAAAACCTCAAATCCCACCCGAACAAACCGATCACATGGTACTAACCCGAGGCCTCGTTTGTCATTGATCACGTGCTTCTCTGAAAGTGATACAAGCTTCGGTGCAAGGCTTCAGTAGAAACTGCCCTACGTACTCGACACATGCCTCGTTGCTTCGGTATCATATGTAACATCACTACTGCTTGCCTGTTCCTGTCCAGCCCTGCTCCAGCCCTTCGCCTTCCTCTTCCATCGCCTCTGACGGATCTCCCGGTTCTGACCCCTGCCTGCTCTGGACTTCGCCCTGCCTTTGTCTCGTCCCGTGTCTCTGTCCCGATTTCCTGGTTTTCCATCTCTATGTGTATTCTGTTCCGTGTTTTCCCTTTCCCCGATTGTGTTCCTTCAGCTCCCGCACCTGATATGTGTTTCCACATGTGTCTCATCTCACCTGTTCCTCATTGTCTCCTCATAAATCTGGCATATAGTCTCCCCAGTTTCTTTGTTCTGTGCCAGATCGTCTTGTGCCCTGCCTTGTGCTTGTCATATTACTTTCCAGCCTTTTTGATTCTTGTCTGTTCCCTGCCTGCACTTCGTTCCTGTGTTCAGTCCTGTGTACCCATCCAGTTTGTGTTCTCCTGCCTGTCCAGCCTACCCCTGTCCTGCCTGTTCCCGTCCAGCCCTGCTCCGGTTTTCCTGCTCTTTCCCCACTAAAGCAAGTGTTTTTAGCGGCGGAGTACACACTGCAAATCTCCGTCCATTAAAATTCTGTGGAAATACGTCATCGGAGCGGGCTGCACAGCAAATACCAGACTCCCCACCAGTCAAATCTGCCCTAATAAACGCTTGGTCCCTATCAAACAAGACCATCATTTTAAATGACAACTTTACGTCTTGTCAGTTGGACTTTTTATTTGTAACTGAGACCTGGCTTAATGTTGGTGATCTTACCTCACTTGGTGATCTCTATCCTTCCCATTGCAGTTTCTTCAACTCCCCAAGGACTACTGGTCATGGAGGTGGCTTAGCCACCGTTTTTAAAAACTGTTTTAAATGCAGAGTTATGCCTGTCGATGTCTACTCTACTTTTGAGGTGCAACTTTTTAAAATTAATGTCACTACCCCTGTCCTATGTGCATTGGTGTACAGACCACCTAAAACTAACAGTGACTTCATTCAAGTGTTCTCTGATCTTCTATTATTTATGACCTCTCACTCTGATAAACTGTTGATTGTAGGGGATTTTAACATTCATATCTGTTGCCCATCAAAATCTATGGTCAACAAGTTTTTATGCCTTGTGGATTCTTTTAATCTCATTCAATCAGTGTCGGGTCCAACACATCAGAAGGGTCACACACTAGATAGATTGTGTTATCATCTGGTTTCTCTGTCTCTAACCTTGAAATTGTTGATACTGGTGTCTCTGATTATCTTCTGGTTGTGTTTGAATCCACTTTGTTTTGTCTCCTCCCCTCACCCTCCCAGCCCCACTCCCTCATCCGATGTATAAATTCAGCCACAGCCACACATTTCTCCAACACATTCATGCTCACTCACCTACCTCATATCTCAGATACCCTTCTCTCCTGCACCAACACTGAGGAGCTAGTCACTCTCTTCAACTCAGCCTGCTCTGACACTCTAGACTGTGTAGCTCCTTTAAAACTAAAAAGACCCAAGGCTAACACTGTTGGTACTCCCTGGCTGAATGAGTCCACCCGTGCTCTTAGACGAGCTTGTAGGAGGGCTGAGCGCAAATGGAAAAAGATAAACTCCAGGTATCATACGGCATTTTTAGAGATTGCTTAAAGACCTACGAAAGCTCTGGTAAGTCAGCTGACATACAATATGCTGAACTAATTAATACAAATGCCCACAGACCTAAAATACTGTTCAACACAATTAACTCTATCTTAAATCCTTCTACTGCTGCTGTAGCTACCTTTGAGTCCACTACTAAAAGCTGAAAAGTTTTGGAATTTTTTCATAGACAAAATTGACAACATGAGATCTCAAATCTCATCTTCAGGCTCTGATCCTTGAGATACACATTGTCCAGTCAGCCACCTCCAGCAGTTTCAACCTGTGCCGTCCTCCCAGCTGTCTGAGGTGGTTTCACACATGAATCCCACTTACTGTCCCTTAGACATTATACCGTCAAGGAACTTTTCAAGGAAGTTTTTGTCACAATCTGCCCCCTTACTCTGGCTATAATTAATAGCACATGGAGTCGTCCCTTCCAGTTTTAAACATACTACTGTGCAACCCCTACTAAAGAAACCTAGCCTAGACCCCAATGACCATAAAAACTACAGGCCATCTCTAAGCTACCATATATTTCTAAGATTTTGGACAAAGTCTTTTCCCAGGTCTCTACTTGAACACATTCAACATTTCTGATAAATTCCAGTCTGGTTTTAGAGCTCTGCATAGCACAGAATCCGTTCTGTTGAAGGTATATAATGATATCCTTCTCTCTGTCTGTAATGGGGCGTGACGTGTGAGGAAGGAGGAGCCAAACGCAGCAAGGGGAACGAACAGGACAGGCAGCACCGAAAGGAACGAACAGGACAGGCAGCACCGGACATTTACCGGCTAGACCAACGCGAGATTAATTGAAAATAAACACCCTGCCTCTCTATGATGAGGAATATATTAATGAGGCGAACAGGAACAGAGATTTAACGTTCCATGGCGAAATTAATAGGTTCGCAGTCCAATGAAGAAAACAAAGGGGTAAACACCCGATCTCCCAGGAGAGAGAAACATTTTACAGGTGAGCCGACGGAGTACCGTCGTCCCATAACTTTACTATCCATAGACTAACGCAAGCTTAAATTGGAACAACCGCCCTAGCCTCTCAGTAAAAGAATGTAACAAAGCGAAGGAACAGAGAGCTAAAGTTACCATGCTACGCGCAGTCACAAACATGTCCACAACCTCGCCCAAACTCCACACAAGGAGAAACACACCCGGAAAACGAACAGAACAATAGTTCCGAAACAAAATCGTCCCGTAGATAAAAAGGACGGAGGACAGCTGCAACAAAGACCAACGCAAAATAGCACGACAGCCTCTCAATATAAATAAAAACCCTGACTCACAAAAAAGGAGCGTAGTCCACGAGGAGACGACAAAAACAGGGAACAAACGTACCGAAGCTACTAACTGGCTCACCGTAACCCGGAAATGAGTAGAAGCTAAAACGCCAGGTCTCTCAGTAAGAAAACCAATCAACAGGCGAAAATGGACCAGAGAAACTGCTACTCTATACTTCTACGAGCTAAGAAACTAAGTAGAAGGGAAACGCCTGATCTCCCTACGGGAAGACATGTGCCGAAGGGCGAACAGAACTACTGTTCCGAACAGAATCGCCCAAAACTCCATACACGGAGAAAAAGCACAACAAGGCGAAATAGAGCAGAGATTTTACGGTCCCAAACTTCTATGAGATAAGGAACTACCAAGCCAGTAAGAAATAAGCCCTGCCTCAACAGAGACGTTAAAAGTAGGCGAGTAGCCAAAATGGTACGAGAACTCACAGCCAACAATACACCACAGTACAAAACAATGAACAAATTACAATGAACAATTAATGTCGAAGCCCCGAACAGAGGAAACGGTAGGCTTATATATCTCTCCGGCCACTACGCACAGGTGAAAATGCTTAACAGAAGCTCCGCCAACTCAGCAGGGCGGAGCAAGCATCTACCAAAAGGACAGCGCCCTCGCGTGGCCACAGAGGAAAACGACCGCATAGCAAAACAGGGTTCAAAACCATGACACTGTCGATTCTGGTTCTTGTGCCATCTTAGTCCTGCTCGACCTCAGCGCAGCATTTGATACAATCGACCATGGCATTCTCTTAAGACGCCTGGAGGACGAAGTTGGTCTGCAGGGCTCAGTGTTAAAATGGTTTACCTCCTTAACAGCCTTCTCTGTATTGCTCTGTTGCCTGGACTTTGACCCTTGCCTGGAACTGACTACGATTCTGCCTTGCCTTATTGCACAGTTTGCTGGACTCTGACCCTTGTTCTGTCGACCTTGAATAAAGCCTTATTCCTATTATTCCTTGGTGTCTGCGAGTGGTTCTGATCAGTTCTCATAACACTTACCAGGACTAGTACAGTAGTAGAGACCCCGGAGTGCTCAAAACCACATTGACACAGTGAAGATGAACTCCAAAACAAAGGTAAAATGATTAACTTGATGGGGCGTATGACCAGTGTTGGGGAGTAGTTTAACTACATATAGTTAAACTAGTAGTTTAATTAAATTTGGCAGCAGTTTGCTGGTAGTTCAACTACATTTAAATTTGTGTAGTGGTTGTAGTAGTTAATTACTTTTTTGTCATTTTGAGATGTAGTTAACTACAGGAACTACCAACTACTTTTGGCCCTGAACAATATTTTTTCCCAAAGTCCTTTGACCAAATACTACCGCCTCTCTCTCTTTTCCCTCTAAGCCTGATTGGTGAAAAGCAGCTGTGTGGTTCTCCCCGTGTGCAAAAAGAAGGCATTGCTCACACATGCGTCATGGGAAACAACCATGGCCCTATTTAAGCAAATGCTTTTTACTAACTCATTGAACTGTACTAACTAACTGTGCAAAGTATTAGATCCATATTGCTAGTTTGATGACAATTAGCATATCAAGGGGAATTCAGCACTAAAATCAATTGATTCAGGTGCACAAAACACCCAATAAAACACGTAGGCTTGCTAGGGCCTCATTTATAAAAATTACCTTGGATTTAATCTTAAACGTAATCTTAAAATTATTTCCCAAGCTAGGTTTGATTTATAAAAATAATTGAGACCAAAAAAAGTTGGTTACATTGGTTTAAAGTGGCGTGTTTCACGTACCTGTGATATATAATCTCAAATGAACTTCAATTTGAACCGACGTGAAGCATGGACTATCGATTAAATGTCATTCTTAAAGCGTGCACTTGGGGATTCCTTGCATAGAGATACGATCATATCCACGTCAAAGTGAAATTTTATAAATAACTACTTAGGGTTTTCTATGTAAGCCACTATTTAAGAGACTTGATCATAAGACCATTTTATAGCACTCATAGCACTCACACCCATCATAGCAAAATGTTTTGAACGACTGGTTTTAAAGCATATCAAATCCACCCTCCCCCCCACCCCCCCACCCTGGACCAACACCAGTACACATACAGAGCAAACAGATCTACAGAGGATGCAATCACCACAGCCCTCCACATCACACTAGAACATCTCAAACAGAAGGGGACATACGTGAGAATGTGTGAGGCGCCCGGGTTCCATCCCGGGTTTTCCTATTGTCTCACAGTCCACCCCGTGTTTTCCCTCTCTCCCTCCTACTTGTGTCTTGCACTCCCCACACCTGCATTGTGTTTTCCTCTCGTGTCCTCGTTACCCTTCTCCCCCCTGTTGCTCGTTTTGTCCTCGTCATGTCTTGTATATAGTCTGCCCCGTCACTTTGTTCGGGGCCGGACCGTCTTGTGTGCTCGTCTGTTTCTTGTGAGCTGGGTTTCCCATTTGTGGTCTTGTCTTGTTCTGTCTCGCCATGTCTTGTTTTGTACCCTCGTGTTATGGACCTCCTTGTCTTGTCTTGTTTATTTTTTGGTCTCGTTTTCCTCCAGGCTCCCTTGTTCCCTCTAGGCTCCTTTGTTCCCCCCTGACAACCTCTTCACCCTTCTGCCTGTTTCCTGACCCCTACGGCCTGAGTGCCGTCCTCATTCCTGACCCCCACGGCCAGAGGGCCGCCATGTTTCCTGACCCCACGACCAGAGTGCCGTCTTGTTTCCTGACCCCCACAGCCCGAGTGCCGTCCTTGTTTCCTGACCCCACAGCCGGCGTTCCGTCCTTAATCTGGACCCCACAGCCGGGGTGACGTCCTCGTTCCTGACCCCCACGGCCAGATGGCCGCCATGTTTCCTGACCCCACAGCCAGAGGGCCGCCATGTTTCCTGACCACACGGCCGGAGTGCCGTCCACGTTCCTGACCCCTGGGCCTGAGTGCCCGTCTCTGCCCAGCCTGGTTCCTGACCCTTCTTAGTTCCTGACCCCTCCTTAGCTCCTGACCCCTCCTTAGTTCCTGACCCCTCCTTAGTTCCTGACCCCTCCTTAGTTCCTGACCCCTCCTAGTCACAGCCCCCTCCTCGTCATAGCCCCCCCTCCTAGTCTTGACTCCTCCATGTTCCTGCCTCACCTTGTTCCTGCCTCGTGTCTGGTTTCGTCTTGCCCCTGCCTATGTCTCTGTATAAATGTACTCCCTGGTGGAGTTTCCCCCTGAGCCATCTCTGAGTCTTGCATTTGTGTCTGGTCCCCCCTGCGGGAACCTTAACAGAATGCTTTTTATTGATTACAGCTCCGCATTCAACACTATTGTCCCCAGCAGGCTGGTCACCAAACTACTGGACCTAGGTCTCAGCAGCCCCATGTGCATGTGGATCAAGGACTTTTTATCAAACCACCCACAGACAGTCAGGCTCGGCCCTCGGCTCTCACCAAGTCTGACCCTCAGCACCGGTGCGCCACAAGGCTGCGTACTCAGTCCCATCCTCTACTCCCTCTACACACACGACTGCATCCCCGCACACCCCTCAAACACAATCATAAAATTTGCAGATGACACAACAGTGGTAGGACTGATCTCAAATGGGGATGAGACAGCCTACAGAGATGAAGTCTGCAAACTGGCTACTTGGTGCTCTGACAATAACCTCTCTCTGAACATCAAAAAATGAGAGAGCTCATCACAGACTACCGTAGACACAGAGAAGACCACTCCCCCCTAAGCATCAATGGAGAAGTAGTGGAGAGGGTCTCCAGCTTCAAGTTTCTGGGAACCCACATTTCTGAAAAACTCACATGGACAATCAACTCCACAGCCCTGATCAAGAAAGCCCAACAGCGGCTCTACTTCTTAAGAACACTTAAAAAAGCCAACCTGTCTGAAAAACTGCTCGAAACATTCTATCATTGCACCATAGAGAGCATTCTGACTTACTGTATAACAACATGGTATGCAAACTGTTCAGCAGCAGACAAGAAAGCTCTCCAGCAGGTCATAAACACATCACAGAAAATAATCAGACTCCCCCTGCCCTCACTGGAAGACATATTCAGAACACGCTGCCTCTGCAGAGCCAATAACATCCTGAAGGACACAACTCACCCATTCTAACATCTCTTTTTTCTGCTCCCATCAGGAAGGCGCTACAGGGCCTTAAAGACAGTTTCTATCCGAGAGCCATCATTGAACTGAACTCTGCCCCCCCCCCCACACACACACACACACTAACACTATCACAAGACTGTGAACTGAAAACACTAAGGGCCCTATCTTGGCGCTTGGTCTAAGCGCATGGCGTAAAGTCCATTTAGGGCGTGTCCAAGTCCACTTTTGCTATTTTAACGGCGTGTTTTTGGGTGCTAAGCACGGCGCAGCGTGCAAGTGGGCTGAACCTAGTCTCTTCATTAATTATAGGTGTGTCTTGGGTGTGACATGCAATAAACCAATCAAAATGTCATATCCCATTCCCTTTAAAAGCCTGCTTTTCCACCTCGGCGGATTGCTCATATGATGGCGATACAGACATGCGCGTGCGTGTTTAGTGCGATCAAGGAATAGGCTATATGGATCACTAGTAGCCTATGATAAATATTATTCAAACAAACCATTATGAGTTCCCGGTCATTTCCAACAGTGCTGTTATTTTACAAAATATATGCGGTTAAATTTCGTTAAAGGCACCTGCAACAGCTGAGAATAAGCTACCAATGGCTTCCGTCTCACCTTAGAAAACGCCAAATTAGCCGGCTTGTTTAACGAATTTCATTTGATTATGCAATGAAGCAATGAACTCATGTTCAAGCTTCATCCAAAGTTCATTACCTGCATTCTAATTTTGATTAATAAAATAAATAACATTATTTTGCCTTAATGATGACAATAAATACAATAAAGCTGTCAGGTTGGCAACCCATAGGTTCACGCATATTTTCCCTTGTTTTATAATGTCCTGCTTATGGAAATGTGACCAACCTTTTTTTTACTGGTAGCGTAATGCTTTAAAACAATCCACTTTCCCAGGAAGACCGCTAAACGTGCGATTTACAGCAGGGGAAACAGACCTGCTCCTGTAAAGCGCACATGGTATTAAAATTAATTGTGAATTAATTGTAACGTGCTGCAAATTTGTTTTCGTTTATAATTAGACGCTTAGTTCTCTTTAAAATCTTTTGTTCAGTTATGGAATAACAGGTGAAATCAGCGGGGTTTTAATAAGCTGAGGGTATGGAAACGTTGCCACTGTAATTTAAAAAATATGAAGGACGAAGAATAGCTAAGGTTACAATTCAGTTAACATGGTGATATTTAGCTCCGTTTTTAACCATAGGCTATCGAAAAAAACCTTATGCACAGCGAACCCGCTGTAGCCTAGGCTATTTGAAAAACAATAAAAGCAATATTCACTGGACAAGGTTTTGAACTTTTTTCAGTCACAAACCATTCTATTTACTTACAGGCTGTATTCCTAGATAAACAGAGCTGTATTGTAATGACATCTGTATTGTAATGACATGTGCAATGACAATAAAGGTTATCTTATCTTATCTTTATAAATAAGGGCCCCTGGTTACATTTAAAAGTTTTAATTGTAGAAACATGGAATCGCATGATTTAAGCAAGCCCCATATCTTGTGACGAGTAACGACTCAATAGTCTAAGAATAGTCTTTCAAACGAGTTATTTTGCTTGGACTGTCAAACTCTCAAAATCTTATAATTAGTGCTTAATATTAATTCATGTTACTGCAGATTTCAAATGAATCAGGCTGATTTCCTTTTTCCACACAGGTGCAAAACATTTGTTTCCTCTTCAGTTACTTAATGCACTGTATATTCATACATATATACATAAGCCACTAACAGAGGACATTTTAACATTCTGAATAGCTACATTTCAAAATTATAGTAGTAATCAAAATATCCAAGCACTCATTCCACCCTTCTTGTTACGATCCTGGTAAAGGTTTGGACCTAAATGCACGACTGAGGCAGAAAATAAAGGAAAGGAGTATTTATTAAAGTTAAAGTGTTGGGGTAGTCCCAACACTGTACAGGAATGACAAAGACACAGTATTACACAGGGACTGTTAGGAAGCCCGGGACGGGCTGCTCCAAGCCGGAGCTGGGCTGGCAGGTCTGGAACGTTTCGTTCCAAGCCGGAACTGGACTGGACTGGAACTGGACCGTGAGGTCCACACTGGAATCAGGGTCTGGAACGGATTTGTTCCAAACCGGAACTGGACTGGAACTGGAACTGGACCGGGAGGTCCACACTGGGAACAGAGTCTGGAACGGATTGTTCCAAACCGGAACTGGACTGGACAGGTAGGTGCACGGCTCACACCTGGACTGGACTGGAACTAGCTGGGGAGCGCCTCACTACGGCAGGACAGGAACTGGACCGGAATGACTGCACCGGTACAGAACAAAACAAGCAGTAGGGGTTAGTGCAAGGGAAGGCACGGAAATGACCGGGAGGTTCTCACGGAGGAGCAGGGCTTGATAGGTAGGTGGTTGGTGAAGCACGGCAGGGCTGGGTAGTGTGGCGTAGCTGCGGTAGGTCCGGAAGGAGCTGCCTGGTCTCCAGAGCTCCAGGAGCCGGCGCCGAAGAACTAGTTGGCTTCTTCGGTCGGACAGGAACAACTGGAGGGTAGCCAGGTAACAAGCCAACCCGGAGCCTACACGAGCTGGAGGTGGAGGTACCGCAACACACACAACGAAAACGGGGGGAAACGAACACTGCCACTGGAGAATGGGAGCTGGGTTAGATGGAGGAGAAGGGAAACAGGTTAGCTGCATGCACAACAGGAATTGATGAGGAGGTAAACTACCAGACTGTAGTTAGGAGCGGAACCCAAGCTGCAAGGGGATAATATCCCACAACCAAGCGAGTAGTTCGTAGTACACGACCAGGGAAACAACGAGCATTAACACCGCGTGACGATAGTTAAGCGAACAGTAAACAGGGTCTGAAGGGTTAGACATGTAATGCACCGACAAAGCAGGGGAGACAGCAGGTGGGTTAAATAAGGGAGTGAGATGGGAATCAACAAGGCACAGGTGCGGAAAGTAACCGGGAGTGCTTGTTAATTAGACAGGTGAGGAATGCAAGAAACGAGAGGGGAAGGTGATAGGCGGAAACTAAAGTGGGAAACAAAGAGAGCCAAACAGAGGGGAAACGCCCAGCCTAAAGCAGAGGGGAAAACACGGACAAGGGAATCCAACAAGACACGGAGGGACATGACAAAAACCGGGAAAACGGACTGGAAGGGAACGGAACGTTACAGTACCCCCCCCTAAAAAGGACGCCTCCTGGCGTCCAACAGAAACACCACCGGAGGAAGAGGGCAGGAACGTTCAGGAGGTCGGCCACAGTGCGGACTGAACCGTACAGGAGGCCAGACGTGGCGCGGGCGGAGCCGCTCAGGAGGCCGGCTGTGGAGCGGGCGGAACCGCTCAGGAGGCCGGCTGTGGCGCGGGCGGAACCGCTCAGGAGGCCAGCCGCGGCGCGGGCGGAACCGCTCAGGAGGCCAGCCGCGGCGCGGGCGGAACCGTTCAGGAGGCCAGCCGCGGCGCGGGCGGAACCGCTCAGGAGGCCGGCGGCGTAGCGGGACTGGAAGAGAGGAATGGAGCGGGACTGAATGACTGGAACGGGGCGGGACTGGATGACTGGAACGGGGCGGGACTGGAAGACAGGAACGGGGCGAGACTGGATGACAGGAACGGGGCGAGACTGGATGACAGGAACGGGGCGGGACTGGATGACAGGAACGGGGCGGGACTGGATGACAGGAACGGGGCGGGACTGGATGACTGGAACGGGGCGGGACTGGATGACTGGAACGGGGCGGGACTGGATGACTGGAACGGGGCGGGACTGGATGACTGGAACGGGGCGGGACTGGATGACTGGAACGGGGAGGGACTGGGGGACTGGAACGAGGAGGGACTGGGGGACTGGAACGAGGAGGGACTGGGGGACTGGAACGAGGAGGGACTGGGGGACTGGAACGAGGAGGGACTGGGGGACAGGAACGAGGAGGGACTGGGGGACTGGACCGAGGAGGGACTGGGGGACTGGAACGAGGAGGGACTGGGGGACTGGAACGAGGAGGGACTGGGGGACTGGAACGAGGAGGGACTGGGGGACGGGAACGAGGAGGGACTGGGGGACGGGAACGAGGAGGGACTGGGGGACGGGAACGAGGAGGGACTGGGGGACGGGAACGAGGAGGGACTGGGGGACTGGAACGAGGAGGGACTGGGGGGCTGGAACGTGGCGGGACGGGGGGGCTGGAACGTGGCGGGACGGGGGGCTGGAAGGGGAACGGACGGGAGGGCTGGAAGGGGAACGGACGGGAGGGCTGGAAGGGGAACGGACGGGAGGGCTGGCAGGGGAACGGACAGGAGGGCTGGAAGGGGAACGGACAGGAGGGCTGGAAGGGGAACGGACAGGAGGGCTGGAAGGGGAACGGACAGGAGGGCTGGAAGGGGAACGGACAGGAGGGCTGGAAGGGGAACGGACAGGAGGGCTGGAAGGGGAACGGACAGGAGGGCTGGAAGGGGAACGGACAGGAGGGCTGGAAGGGGACTGGACAGGAACAGCGATGAGTACATCGCCCTGAAGGGTGGCGACAGCGACTGCATCGCCCAGGAGGTCGGCGACGACATCATCCCGGAGGCGGGCGGCTGGAACGGGACCGGACAGGAACGGCGATGAACGTATCGCCCTGAAGGCAGGAGGCGTCGACTGCATCGCCCAGGAAGGAGGAGACGGCGACTGCATCGCCCAGGAAGGAGGAGACGGCGACTGCATCGCCCTGGAAGCAGGAGGCGGCGACTGCGTCGCCCTGGAAGCAGGAGGCGGCGACGACATCGCCCTGGAAGCAGGAGGCGGCGACGACTGCATCGCCTTGGGAGCAGGAGGCGGTGACGACTGCATCGCCCTGGAAGCAGGAGGCGGCGACGACTGCATCGCCCTGGGAGCAGGAAGCGGCGCCTGCATTGCTCTGGAAGCAGGAGGCGGCGACGACTGCGTCGCTCTGGAAGCAGGAGGCGACGACGACTGCATCACCCTGGGCGCAGGAGGCGGCGATGACTGCATCGCCTTGGGAGCAGGAGGCGGCGACGACTGCAACGCCCTGGGAGCAGGAGGCGGCGATGACTGCATCGCCCTGGAAGCAGGAGGCGGCGACGACTGCAACGCCCTGGAAGCAGGAGGCGGCGATGACTGCATCGCTCTGGGAGCAGGAAGCGGCGCCTGCATTGCTCTGGAAGCAGGAGGCGGCGATGACTGCATCGCCCTGGAAGCAGGAGGCGGGGATGACTGCATCGCCCTGGAAGCAGGAGGCGGGGATGACTGCATCGCCCTGGAAGCAGGAGGCGGGGACGACTGCATCGCCCTGGAAGCAGGAGGCGGCGACGACTGCATCGCCCTGGAAGCAGGAGGCGGCGACTGCATCGCCCTGGAAGCAGGAGGCGGCGACGACTGCATCGCCTTGGGAGCAGGAGGCGGCGACGACTGCATCGCCCTGGGAGAAGGAGGCGGCGACGACTGCATCGCCCTGGGAGCAGGAAGCGGCGCCTGCATTGCTCTGGGAGCAGGAAGCGGCGACGACTGCATCGCCCTGGAAGCAGGAGGCGGCGACGACTGCATCGCCTTGGGAGCAGGAGGCGGCGACTGCTGCATCGCCCAGGAAACAGGAGGCGGCGACGGCTGTGTCGCCCTGGAAACAGGAGGCGTCGACTGCTGCGTCGCCCAGGAAACAGGAAGCGGCAACTGCTGCGTCGCCCTGGAAACAGGAGGCGGCGACGGCTGCGTCGCCCTGGAAACAGGAGGCGGCGACTGCTGCATCGCCCAGGAAACAGGAGGCGGCGACGACTGCATCGCCCAGGAAACAGGAGGCGGCGACGACTGCATCGCCCAGGAAACAGGAGGCGGCGACGACTGCATCGCCCTGGAGGCAGGAGGCGGCGACGGCTGCATCGCCCTGGAAACAGGAGGCGGCGACTGCTGCGTCGCCCAGGAAACAGGAAGCGGCAACTGCTGCGTCGCCCTGGAAACAGGAAGCGGCAACTGCTGCGTCGCCCTGGAAGCAGGAGGCGGCGACGGCTGCGTCGCCCTGGAAACAGGAGGCGGCGACTGCTGCATCGCCCAGGAAACAGGAGGCGGCGACTGCTGCGTCGCCCTGGAAACAGGAAGCGGCAACTGCTGCGTCGCCCTGGAAACAGGAGGCGGCGACGGCTGCGTCGCCCTGGAAACAGGAGGCGGCGATTGCTGCATCGCCCAGGAAACAGGAAGCGGCAACTGCTGCGTCGCCCTGGAAGCAGGAGGCGGCGACGGCTGCGTCGCTCTGGAAACAGGAGGCGGCGACGGCTGCGTCGCCCTGGAAGCCGGCGGCGGCGTCGCCCTGGAAGCCGGCGGCGGCGGCTGCGTCGCCCTGGAAGCCGGCGGCGGCGGCTGCGTCGCCCTGGAAGCCGGCGGCGGCGGCTGCGTCGCCCTGGAAGCCGGTCGGGGGGGACGACGACGGCGTCGCCTAGGAGACTGGCTTGTGTTGACGGTGAATGCCTCGCCCTGAAGGCCGGCGATGATTGCATCGCCCGGGCCTTGGTTCCCACCCCGGCAATGGCTCAGGTGCTCGTCCAGAGCATCCTGGCGGGCAAGTTCGTGCTCGTACTGCCTTACTGCATCGCCGAAGGCGGGGTGGATCAGGGACAAGAAGTCGGCTAGGCCCTTATCTGGTCGGTGCATTCTGTTACGATCCTGGTAAAGGTTTGGACCTAAATGCACGACTGAGGCAGAAAATAAAGGAAAGGAGTATTTATTAAAGTTAAAGTGTTGGGGTAGTCCCAACACTGTACAGGAATGACAAAGACACAGTATTACACAGGGACTGTTAGGAAGCCCGGGACGGGCTGCTCCAAGCCGGAGCTGGGCTGGCAGGTCTGGAACGTTTCGTTCCAAGCCGGAACTGGACTGGACTGGAACTGGACCGTGAGGTCCACACTGGAATCAGGGTCTGGAACGGATTTGTTCCAAACCGGAACTGGACTGGAACTGGAACTGGACCGGGAGGTCCACACTGGGAACAGAGTCTGGAACGGATTGTTCCAAACCGGAACTGGACTGGACAGGTAGGTGCACGGCTCACACCTGGACTGGACTGGAACTAGCTGGGGAGCGCCTCACTACGGCAGGACAGGAACTGGACCGGAATGACTGCACCGGTACAGAACAAAACAAGCAGTAGGGGTTAGTGCAAGGGAAGGCACGGAAATGACCGGGAGGTTCTCACGGAGGAGCAGGGCTTGATAGGTAGGTGGTTGGTGAAGCACGGCAGGGCTGGGTAGTGTGGCGTAGCTGCGGTAGGTCCGGAAGGAGCTGCCTGGTCTCCAGAGCTCCAGGAGCCGGCGCCGAAGAACTAGTTGGCTTCTTCGGTCGGACAGGAACAACTGGAGGGTAGCCAGGTAACAAGCCAACCCGGAGCCTACACGAGCTGGAGGTGGAGGTACCGCAACACACACAACGAAAACGGGGGGAAACGAACACTGCCACTGGAGAATGGGAGCTGGGTTAGATGGAGGAGAAGGGAAACAGGTTAGCTGCATGCACAACAGGAATTGATGAGGAGGTAAACTACCAGACTGTAGTTAGGAGCGGAACCCAAGCTGCAAGGGGATAATATCCCACAACCAAGCGAGTAGTTCGTAGTACACGACCAGGGAAACAACGAGCATTAACACCGCGTGACGATAGTTAAGCGAACAGTAAACAGGGTCTGAAGGGTTAGACATGTAATGCACCGACAAAGCAGGGGAGACAGCAGGTGGGTTAAATAAGGGAGTGAGATGGGAATCAACAAGGCACAGGTGCGGAAAGTAACCGGGAGTGCTTGTTAATTAGACAGGTGAGGAATGCAAGAAACGAGAGGGGAAGGTGATAGGCGGAAACTAAAGTGGGAAACAAAGAGAGCCAAACAGAGGGGAAACGCCCAGCCTAAAGCAGAGGGGAAAACACGGACAAGGGAATCCAACAAGACACGGAGGGACATGACAAAAACCGGGAAAACGGACTGGAAGGGAACGGAACGTTACACTTCTATTGTATCTACCTCTCTGTACTACCCAGTTGTATTTATTAGGTCTGTCCATGACCCTGTGTTCATGTACTAACAGGGAAAAAGACTGTGAATTGACACACTTAGCACTGCCAACAAGGCACCCTTTCCAACCCCGAAAATCTACAACTGTCCCCTAGCTGGGTCTTTGGGAGTTATATTCAAAATTCACAGAAATGTTACGATTGGCTGGCGATGTGGCACCAGTGGTCAGATCCAGTAAAATAAGGAGCACCATTCTGTGTCTGTGCCAATCAATCCCCTGCACAGAGCAAAGCAGCGCATTTTTCAATTATTCCAATAATAGTCAATGGTGGATTTTGCTTTCATACATGTGACATATACAAAGCGGCAATACAGGGTGACTACAACATCCTTCATCAATTCAAGAGAGCAGCCAAGCACACAAACTGAAAGACACATGTCTGTCCTTGCTCCTGGTCATGGAGGAGTTTGATCATATAATTTAAATATTGCTTACATGGAAAATTGTTTACTTAGAAAAACTTATTTTATTAAAAGCCTGCCATTAGTCAGGGAACCTGACCTCGGCCTTAAAATGGCCTTTTGTTGCCATTTTCTCATTGATGATGCAGTCCTGAGTGTTTTGTTGTGGGGCTTTTACAGAGGCTTTTAGCATTCTGTTTCAAATGTCACATCCACAGAGTTAGTATTGGAGTGGCTGTGAAGAGCACTCAGGATCCAATTTGTGTTATTGATACTTTTAACATATAGTTAAATGCAAAAGTATTGGGAGAGTTGAGTCATATTGGTTGATTTCCCTGTGTACTAATCAAATTAAGCAATGACTATGAGGAAAAATACACAATGTCTGCGTTTATTTCATGCAGTTTTTTTCATTTCATGTGGTAAGGCATTTAAAATTAAGATAAAAGGCATGGAAATCACAATACTTATTATTATTGATTAATTGTACATGCGGGGCCACACTACATAAAAGTTCAAAATGAATACAATATAATATATCCTGCAGTACATCATTTAACATGCATGTATCATCCATATAAACACACGTTATATTCTGCTCAAAACAGCTTGCTTGTTCAACATTTCGTCCACTGCCTTTAATGTCTTGTGTCATTCCCTGAACTTGGAATCCAATTATGGTGGATTATTGAGGTAAGTCTTTTGTGTAAATCTCAGTCGAACCGCAGTTACACTGCTTTACGCTGTCTGCTTACTACCGATGAAAAGGAATGGCCCTGAATTTCCGACATGTTCCACCTTTTCAGGAATGTATTCTTTTTGCTTTGTGTAAGGTAATTTTAAATAGGTTTATTTTTCAGCAATGTAATAATAATTTATTTCTCATCAGAGCAGCAGTGGCAGAATTGCTTGGCATTGCATTTTTGGTTTCTGCTATTGGCACCTTGTATTGTAGCATTAACATTTTAGATATTGAGGTGTATGTGGTCAGTTCTATCAAACCAAATCGGGTTGCTTTTTGATTGGGGTCCAATAATGTGGTTGCTGAATGTAGGAGTAAGTATTATAAACAGGCATTGTAAAGAACAGTGCAGAAAGTGGGTGTATTTCATTTCAGTCCATCACCTGGGGTGGGGTGGGAGGTTATGTGGTAACTGATTACAGCCCCCAAAAAACATTTCACAGTGAGGCTTGGATGCTTGATCTCTCTAGAATATTTATCATTATATTCTCTGTGAAACTTTTTGTGTTGCTTGAGGAACAGGTGATTGTATTATTGTACTCATTGTCGTCTGACCATTTTGTCCTTGCCCTTGTGCTGCACATTATTCTCATGGTCTGCACTGTAGAGTGACTTACGCAGCTTACATTTTTTGTGAACTTGTGTGTTTTGTTAACATATTCATTTATAGAGCTAATATTGGAATAATTCAGGTGAGGCATTTTTCTTAATCATATGATGGCACTGGCCCAGCTGGGGACGATTTACATTATTTGGCAGATTTTCTTATCCAGATGAAATCTGCAAATACTGAGTTAGAAGACCAATCCCATACCTGTTACACTTGCCCATTATATTACTGCCCACTATTTGTAGGTAACCTTGAATGTTTGCCTACAGACAGGCCCTAATGCACAGGCATTTTGTGCATGGATTAGGCCTGCTTGATCAGAGTTCATCTTAATGACTACTTACCATGATGCCATTAGTGTGGGCCAACTGAGGTGCATGAGCTGACAGCTACTGCATTGTGTAGGTGGGGGTCTTACGATCTTCATGGACTGTATAATAAGAATCCCATTAGAGGGAAAATAACTTTTCCAGACTGCATAGCAACCTCCCATTTCACTGGGGTACAAATATGAGGTGACACACAGGCCAAAACCCCTCATGGTTGCTCATTTTATCCGTCCTCAGCTGGGTCCGGAATGTTACCCTACATCAGGGATCTCAAACTCAAATCCTGGAGGGCCGCTGTGTCTGCTGGTTTTCGATGTGTTCCTGCACTTAAGTGTTTAATTTAAGTCATTGATTGGCTAAAGAGTCTGCACACCTTGTTTCCAAGGCCTAAACTGGCTGCTGATGGAAAGGAAATCACAAAAACCAGCAGACACAGCGGCCCTCCAGGACTGGAGTTTGAGATCCCTGCCCTACATGCTTTATAGTGCACTATTTAGGAAATCGGCCATTTTGTAGGATGTCCTAATTCTCAGTGTTCAAATAGCCACTAAATAGTGCATTATTAAGCGTATAGGTAGCCATTTAGAATGCAGCCCTCGTCTCTTCGGTCCTCGCATGATCTAGAAATTGATCGAGGTGCACCATCTTTAAGGATATTAATTCAACATTAATTCGCTAAATTCGCTTGACTGAGCAAGGTCATTCCATTTGCCTGATAAAGGTGCATGTTACCTTGATTCCTCTGTCCTCTTATCTCATCCTTGCATGTCTTCCTTGCGTACTTCGTGGGGTGGAGCTAAGGAGCAAGGAAAGGATGCAAGGAAGAGATTCAAGGAGCAAAAATAAGCAATTGGAATGAACACTTCATCCATCATCATGGGGAAGATCAGAGAACACACAAATGAAAGGAGACAAAAGGTTGTTGACCATCATAAATCAGGCATTGGCTATAGAAAAATAGCTTAATGACTGAAACTACCTATTTGCACTGTTAGGGAAATAATGCAGGATTTTAGCTTTGCTGTGGTCCTGTGTTCACAATCGAAGAAGTCTCCTCCTCCATCCTAAACCCGTCCTACTCACCTCTGTTGATGGCAGTTAGAGAAGCTCTGGTGCTCAGAGTGCTCTGGTCACACTTTAAACAAAGTCTCCGTATGATATCTTTATATAGCATATATAAAGCCTTCATAAACGTGACGTAATGGCTTCATAAATGCTTCAAAGTTAACAGTTAGCCTAGCATCCTGCATACGCATGTTTTATGTCATTCTGTATAATGTTTAGCCATTAGCCAGGTGACATTGTTGGTTATGCCACATTTGGCATAACATGTTGCATAAGAAGGTGTTATGTCTGAGATGGATGCGTGAGGGTAGGACCCGAAATGCACGACTCAGAAGCAGTGGTAGCAAATAAAGTCCCGTGAGGGCTTTTAATGAAGGAATGTCCAATGAGCGTGGTCAAAAAGCAAGCAAAGTTCATACACAAAAAATCCAGCCAAAACCAATGTACAGTACCGAGGGAGAAGGCAGTCTCAGAATCGGTACACCATGCAATAGTAACCAGAGTAGCTGTCAGCAGGGCAGAAGTACAGGCAGACGGTAGGCAGGCTCGGGGTCGAAGGCAATACAAGAGTCAAGACCGAAGTCCACTCCGCGGGGCAAAAGTACAAAAGACAGCAGGCAAAACTCGTGGTACAGGCAGGCAGTGGTAAACAAAACAGAGGTCGATAACAATGGTCTATAAACAGGCTTGGATCATAAACAAAAAGGCAGGCTTGGAAAAACGCTCAAAAGTGCACTGACAAACTGGAGGCAACAATTTCGCGAAGACAAGACATGAACACTGAGCTTAAATGCAGGTGTAAACAGGTGCAGACACTTAGCTTGAGAGCAGCATGGGAATGGAAATCAGGTGTGGAAGGCTGACGAGGTAACAAGATAATTAGTACTCGTTAGTAATAAACCTATCCTGACCTAGCGTTAGTAAATTAGTAAATGACATGCATGAGAAACGTAAGGTAAACATGAACACATGGTTAGAGAGTTAGTATTACCCAATCCTGATCTAACGTTAGTAGATTAGTAAACTAGACACGGGAGAATGAAACAATTAGGGAAGCGTGAGTGACAGCAAGAGAGATAGAGAAACAGCATGAACGCAAGGCTGCGGAAAAACACGGAAATGTGTATGCTAAACAATGAACGGGAGACGTAACATGAATCACGGGAAACGTGACATGACAAGAAAATAAAATAAAACGTGACATGACAGCTAGAATCGTGACAATGTCACCCTTTATGAAGCACAGAATTTGCTTATGTATGATTTATGAAGCCTTATTGTCATGTTTATGAAGGCTTTATATATGCTATATAAAGCCTTCATATGGCGACTTTTTATATTGTGACCAGTGCTCTCAATATGAGAAACTGCATATAAAGAAAAATATACCCAGGCTCATCAAAGAGTCTGCCCAGAGTAAACACTGGAACACTCGTAATAGGATGAAGTACATTTATTAAATACTGATGTTTCAATTTAGCGTCTTCTACAGAGTCAACAGGAGATATAATGATCTTTTCACTGTAAGTGCACCTCAAAGGAACGTTGTTACTGTAAAGGTAGCAATTCCCTAGTGCAGTTGCAACCTTAACCTGTGGTGTTTCAGTTGCAGCTACCTTGTGGTGTTTTTCCTTGTTCAGTATTTAGCTAACGTTATTCTGAAGATTCATTTAGAACTGGGATGTAAAGATGGAATCGTGTGTGGAATAAGTAACATTAACAGACCATATTTTGTCCATCATAGCTAGCTAGTAACCTTAGTAAAAATCCTGCATGGTACACCTTTAAGAAGTTTAAAGCAATTGGAGTTATGATGAACCTGCCTGGAAGAGGACTCAAGGGTAGTTAGTCCCTACGTACAAAGAGGAGGATGGTTCGAGAGGCAAAAATTTATCCAAGGATCACAGTTGGAGAATTGTTGGTTGCATCCTAGGGTCACCAAGTCCCAAAAAGTGCACTTAGATGGCACCTCTCACCTCACCCTCAACAAGCTATTTAGAAGGCTTGCCAGAAGAAAGCCTATGTTGTCATCATATCATGAACATAAGCGCCTGGAGTTTGCTAAATGTTACCAGAATTTAGATTGGAACCAGATGAGACAAAAATGTAGCTTTTTGCCAATACATATGGGTTTGGTGTAACAAAAGGTGGGTTTTGTGTAATAAGAGGCATAATTATGCAGAAAAGAGCCTTATCCCCACTGTGGAGTATGGTGGTGGATCTGTGATGTTGTGGGGCTGTTTTCCTCCAAAGGCCCTGGGAACTTTGTTAAGATACATGGTGTAATGTTGTGAGAATCCAGTCCATGGTTTACAATGGACTCTTGTTCTGTTCATGATACTCCAGTTCCAGATCTTGAGGGAGACACGGCTAGAACACCGGACAGAGTAGCGTGGTATAATAGGAGACTGTTAGGATCCTGTAATTCTGTCTGTTTATTCTTTATTTGTTATTATTTTCCTGATTTCATTTCCCTCGCGATTGTCAGTCCGCGTTTCATGTTTTCTGAGATTCCACTCCCTGTCTTTGTCATTGCACTATTCGGGTGATTTTGGGAACATTCGGGTTTCCTCTGTATTTCGTATATCTCGTTTTCTTCCTTCTGGCTTTATTAATATTTGTATATAATACTAATGTACTAATCATACTAACTGTTAGATTAGATTTAATACTAACCTGCTAACAAACTAACATGTATATAATACTAACCAGCTAACCTACTAACATTAGGGTTTTAGAGTTCACTACTAACATTACTAATTACTAATTCATCTTGAGTTTCTATCTGCAGCTGTCATTTCCCTCCTTGTTATCCTATCCCTGTATCTATCTGTGATTTCGCATTCTCTGCACATGTGGCCACTTTCATGTTCCTCCCCTCTGAGCTGTGCACTTGTTTACCTGCTAACTCCAGGCCGTTTGTTATCATTGTGTCTATGTGTATTCCAGTCCGTGTCTTACGTTTCCCCTGTCATTGTTTTATTGGTCCCTGTTAACCCTCACTGTTCTCACCTGTGAGCAATCTCCCCTCCCTGCTTCTACACACCTGATTCCCATTATGTCTGTCTCCCTCTGTCTGTATATATACCTTGTCATTTCAGTGTTTCTTCGCGAGTTCCTTGTACTAAATATTTTGCTTCTGTGTTGCCTGTTTTTTCCGAGATTCTGTCCGAGCTGTTTGTTTATTCTGTTTTCTAGTTTTTGTTTCCCGAGTTCTTTGCCTGTTGTTGTTTTGTTTTGTATCCAGTCTGTTTTGCTTTCTTTGTGTTCCTCCTTCGACTCCCTGGTTTGGACCCCTGCCTGTGTTCTCGCGACCCTGTTTTGGATTCTGCTTTTGTACCTTTGCTGTGCCTTCCCGGTTTTGACCCCTGCCTGTTCCTTGACCACTCTTTGGACTGTGTTTTGTTTCGTTGCCTGTCTACCCGGTTTTTCGACCCTGCCTGTTATACCACGGATTGCTGCCTTTCCCTTATTAAACTTCGGTTTTTTGTACTCCTGCCTGCATTTGGGTCCTTCCCCCCCACCAGCTCCTAACACATTCATAAATGGAAGAAGTTTGGAATCACCAAGAATCTTCCTAGACCTGGCCGCCCGGCCAAACTGAGCAATCGGGGAAGACGGGCCTTAGCCAGGGAGGTGAGCAGGTACCCGAGGGTCACTCTGACAGAGCTCCAGCGTATCCTTGTGGAGATGGGAGAACCTTTCAGAAGATCAACCATCCAGGCAGCACTCCACCAATCAGGCCTTTATGGTAGAGTGGCCAGACGGAAGCCTCTCCTTAGTAAAAGGCACATCACAGCCCGCTTGGAGTTTGCCAAAAGGCACCTAGAGGACTCTCAAACCATGAGAATCAAGATTCTCTGGTCTGATGAAACCAAAATTGAACTTTTTGGCCTGAATACCAAGCGTCACGTCTGGAGGAAACCAGGCACTGTTCATCACCTGGCTAATACCATCCCTACAGTGAAGCGTGGCGGTGGCAGTATCATGATGTGGGGATGTTTTTCAGCAGCGGGAACGGGGCGACTAGTCCTGATAGAGGGAAAGATGAATGCAGCTAAGTACACCGAGATCCTTGAAGAAAACCTGCTCTGGACCTCAGACTGGGGCAAAGGTTTACCTTCCAACATGACAACGACCCGAAGCACACAGCCAAGAGAACAAAGGAGTGGCTTCAGAGAAAGTCTGAGCATGTCCTTGAGTCGCCCAGCCAGAGCCCAGACCTGAATCCAATTGAACATCTGTGGAAAGAGCTGAAAATGGCTTTGTACCTACGCTCCCCATCCAACCTGACGGAGCTTGCAAGGATATGCCAAGAGGAATGGGCAAAAATGTCCAGAAACAAGTGTGCCAAGTTCGTAGCTTCTTTCCCAAGACGCCTTGAAGCTGTAATCGCTGCCAAAGGTGCAGCAAGCAAGTATTAAGCTAAGGGTGTGTACAGATATGTAACCCCTAAATAACCTATTTTTGTCAGTAAAATAAAATTGCATATTTTCTAAAAACCTGTTTTCACTTCGTCATTATTGGCTATTGTGTGTAGATGCTTGAGGCAAAAAATGAACTCAATCTATTGTAGTATAAGTCTGTAACGTAATAAAACGTGGAGAAGGTGAAAGGGGTGTGCAGACATTCCAGCTTGACTGTGTATATATATATATATATATATATATATATATATATATATATATAATAATCCATGTCAGTATTAGCACAGTGACATTATGCTCAGTCTTTTAAGAACATAGGCTACAGAATCATTTTCATTTAAATAGGTCTACCACTCAGACAAAATTAGAGACATGGGCACTTATTTTATTGATAGTCTGCCTATTTTATTTTAGTGACATGGAATATAGACTAAGCAATAGCCCAATGTTGGTTTATCTATGGAGCTCAATAACTGACAAAAGTATTTGAATTTGAATTTAGTATATTTGAATTATATACGTGTGACTTTTCATAAACTTGAATTTTTTTGTGCTGTATTTCATAAATTTGCATTTAAATAAAGATTGAAATTCAGATTTTAAAAATTCAGATCCATAAATACAAATCTCTCTTATTCAAATTTCTGAAATTCAGATTTTAAAAATTCAGATCCATAAATACAAATCTCTGATTCACATTTCTGAAATTCAGGTTTTAAAAAGTCAGATCCATAAATACAAAGCTCTCAAAATTCAAAGTTCTAAAATTCAGATTTTATGTTAACTAGGCCAAAGGTGAAGCATCCGGGCTTCCCAGGAAAAGTAGAAGCGTTCGGAACTGTCAAACTCGCATTTAGCCAATCACAGAGCTGCTAGACTTCAGCTAGCGGCGGCAAGTGCAGCAACGCTGTTATTCACGCCGTGGTGCAGATGACGAGCCGTAACGTTAACGAGGTAATTATATAGTTATATAGCCTACGTTAGTTATATACAGGGTTGATAAACACTCAAAGCGCTGTATTGCTACTAGTGTGATATATTTTGCGTTAGCTAAAGATCGGATGTAGCTACTTGCCTGCGGAAAACATTTTACAATTCGACCACTGTAGCTAACCATTGACAGCAAGCAAACATAGCCTAAGGCTGGCGTAGGTAGAGAACATTAGCTAACGCAAAATAGTCACACTAGTAGAATACAGAGTTTTGAGTGTTTATCAACCCTGTATATAGCTAACTAACGTATATAACTATATACTTACCTGGTCCGTGTAACATTTTTCAATTTGATTACCTGATGCATATAGGCTATCTCAAACTGATTCGCCAAGGTAACTCATGTGCCTGGCGAATGTCAGTGACCAGCCAAGTCAGTTGCAAATCCAGTGGGTTGCTAAGCCAGGCACATGAGTTACCTTGGCGAATCAATTTGAGATAGCATCAGGTAATCAAATTGAAAAACGTTACACGGACCAGGTAAGTATATAGTTATATACGTTAGTTAGCTATATACAGGGTTGATAAACACTCAAAACGCTGTATTCTTCTAGTGTGACTATTTTGCGTTAGCTAATGTTCTCTACCTACGCCAGCCTTAGGCTATGTTTGCTTGCTGTCAATGGTTAGCTACAGTGGTCGAATTGTAAAATGTTTTCTGCAGGCAGGTAGCTACATCCGATCTTTAGCTAACGCAAAATATATCACACTAGTAGCAATACAGCGCTTTGAGTGTTTATCAACCCTGTATATAACTAACGTAGGCTATATAACTATATAATTACCTCGTTAACGTTACGGCTCGTCATCTGCACCACGGCGTGAATAACAGCGTTGCTGCACTTGCCGCCGCTAGCTGAAGTCTAGCAGCTCTGTGATCGGCTAAATGCGAGTTCGACAGTTCCGAACGCTTCTACTTTTCCTGGGAAGCCCGGATGCTGCATATAAGAGAGATTTGTATTTATGGATCTGAATTTTGAAAATCTGAATTTCAATCTTTGTTTAAATGCAAATTTATGAAATGCAGCACAAAAAAATTCAAGTTTATGAAAAGTCACACGTATATAATTAAAATATACTAAATTCAAATTCAAATACTTTTGTCAGTTATTGAGCTCCATATTTATCACACAGCCCTGTCTAAGGCAAACCGGTGAATGGAAATCTATTGCCTCTTACGGCAAATCCTCCCTGCTGTTAAGGTTAAGTTAGTTAACAACGGGCTGGCTAGGCGTATCGTAACATTTAGGCTACCTCGTTTCCTTTCTAGTTTTTAGCATTTAGCCTATAATCCCCAAGAGAACTAGGAAATGTCACTATTTAGCCTGGTAGGTAGTAACTGCCTGACGACCGAAATCATTCACAGACAACCACTGAAGTTGAACCATAAGTTCAGTGGTTTGAATGGTCCCCTGTGACGCCCCTTTCTTCGAGGCCCCGCCTTGATGGGCAGCTGCGACATTATGCATTTTCAGTTCTGAATTTTGGCCTTGTTTTTGTGTGACCACGCGGAAATGATAATATAAGCGAATTATGTCACTCTTGTGCCGAAACAGCATGAAAACTATATGTTAAATGGTGAATTGAATTATCTTTTTTTTTTTGTCATGGATCATGCAATTACAATAAGAAACGGCTAATGCAGGGTTGTGTCGTAGAGGGCGAGAAAAATTTAATGTGAAATGGATTTGCATTAACATTTTCAAATTGTCAGATAAAGTGCGTACATTAACTTGCAAATGAAGTGGCCTTTTGCATTTTCATTTGAATTATATCATGGTTTTTGCGCACATTGAATGTAAACAAAATGCAATGGCCGATTTGCATTTTCATTGCAATTTTGGCGCGGATATGCTTCCATACATAACAATATCCGCCGTGCCTTTTCAAATGTTCCCCATTGGCTGCATACAGGCTACCAGGCTGAGCTAGGCTTGCCTAGTCTTGTTTAACAAATAAACTAAATATTGTACTCCAGTACAGTTTTTCTCATATGTGGAGTGGTGTTAATTTCAGCTGTTGGGAGCCACTGATGTAGAAGAATAAGAGGCCCTTGAATCAAGACTATTTGGCGGCTCTCCTAAAGCCACTTTTGAGACTGCGGACAAGGAGAGACCCCCTGTGAGGCCCTGGCTGGTTGACTGCACGGTGGGCAGAGCCTAGCAGGTGAGGCAGGATGACATTGCCACTCCAGCGCCCCGCCCTCCTGCTGCTGCTGGCGCTTTGGATTGCCTGCCTGGCGGCAGGTGAGAATGACACCGATCTCCACGGCAACACACACCACATCGGCACCGGTGGGTCTGCCAACTGTGGCGAGTACAGCAACCAGGCCACGGCTGATGGGCGGTGCCGCCTTGTGGCCACGCTGCCGCAGCTGGGCGAACAGCGCTGTCCGGACATGTTCCGTTGCACAGATGAGGTGTCATACTGGCTACACGAAAATGAGGAGAAGAAGCAACAGATCCTGGCGCTGAAGGAGACCATTTCTGAGCTGCAGGAGGAGCTCAGGAACCACCGGCATCGTGTCAAAGTCCTGGAGCTGCAGGTGAGCCAAGGGCACTTTTAGATGTGTATCTTATTCTAGACCATTTTTGTATCTTATTTTGTATCTGGCATTTAAATCATAATCTTTCCACTCAGGCTTTGTAAATAATGACACCACGTGATGGTATTAGGAGGTGATGTATTAAGAAGCCCTCAATGGCATCAATGTGGAACTGAAAATGAGTCTGGACAAAACAGATGGGTATTTCACACCCTTAAGACTCTTGATTGATTTCCACTCACAGTGACCTGTAACCCTGAGTACCCTAGGTAGCCACATGGTATGCTCACTTTACCTGGTTTTTTGGGACTAAATTGGTCACATTCTAAAGGTAAACTTTTAAAAACAACTTTTTACAAACAAATTTTATGTTCTTTCCAACAGTGTGCACACGGTTACTGTACCCTGGAAGTATTAAGCCCTTTACATGAATTTGATATTTTTTGTTACATTTTACACAAATGATTCATTATTTTCTTTTCTAATCTGCCTCATATTCACAGACTGCAATTTGTCCTTTTTGCATAGAGCTCCATAATCCCCCCACTTTGGTGACGAATGTCTGGTGCCACTTTTCGGAAAAAATATAATGGGAGTCAATGGACTGAACATTTTCTTTTTCTATATTCAGGCAGCTAGACATTCAAAACAACCAAGAGAGGGGTTGTTACATTTTCAAATAATTAATAAAATTGGTAATTTGAAATTATGTCCAACAAATAAACAACAAATACGTTTTCAAAAAAACAACTAAAACGAGTACAAAATCCGGGCTACTCACTTGCTCACACTGCTGAAGTGAAAGCCATAAAGCTGACACTTTTGACATAGCCAGACTGATAGTGATTCTCGCTCTTGGTGATACTCTTAGTTTCACTTCCATAATAAGACAAAGTGATAGCCATTTTCGCTAGCAGAGCGGCCCGTACCTACTTCTTTGGCCAGTAGCTACTTCCATAATAAGTTAAAAGAGCAGGCCGAGCCATTTTCGCTAGCAGAGCAGCCGGTAGCTACTGCGTTAGCTAGTAGCAAAAGTGAGAGCCGGCGATGTACGACCGGGGATTCTGGGTAGTGTAGTTATGTTTCTCAAACTCCATTAATTATACGATTCAAATTTGATTTAAACGTGGTGGTGAGTATATAATGGACTTTGTATCACATATATGTCAAAGTTTGGTCCATACAATGCCATTATATCATCATAAAGGTGACTGAAAGATCACGAAGTGGGGCAGGTAATGGCTTCCGGCAGTCTTCCGGGACCAGCCAGGGATAGGAGGGGGCGGGACTACGGAGCTCTATAGAGTACTCAAGTAAGTACGTCAGACGTGGGCGGAGTCTGGTTTCGGAAGTAAATTCCCTATGATAGATAGAACAGGCTTTGGAGACTATCCACTATTTCTTGATACATTCCTGGATTAGCCTATGTGGTATAAGGATATAGACCATATAGCGCATGTTCCCATTTTTATTTTTGAAAGTAATGGATTAATGATTATAGTTCATCTTGTAGTCCACCTTTACGGACTACATATACAGTACTGCAAAGCACAGGTGTTTCTCGACCAGTAAGATATCATCATCTCGTCTGGACATTTTTGGCAGAATGGCAGTAGCCTGCCGCTGAAGACCAGCTAATGTTAGCTTGCTAAATTGAGAAGCCCGCCCGACAAAGAAACTGCGCTACGGTTAACCACATAAAGCAATTCTAGCTTTTAGTCCTTCAAGCTAGCTAGCTAACGTTAGAAAAAAGTGTTTAAAAACGGAGCTGTGTGCTACTGCTGGCTAATGTTATTTGACAACGTTTGGAGACAACACTTGTGAGGGAGGGGAAGGGGTCGGAGAACCAGACACGACCGGAAGGGGATCCAAAAGTTACCCACTAATGTGGGAACCACAAGTAGGAAAGAAACAAAGAAAAAGAATACCCTGGTAGGACAGGAAAAATAAACAAAAGGGGAAATAACTCCCCGTGTATAAGCCAACAAAAAACAACCCAGAAAAGAGGGTGATTACAGGCTCGAAGACTGAAGCAGAATAGATAGAACGAGAAAGAAAAAACATCCAGCTCAATAAAATGCCAATGAGCTAAAACGAGGAGGTAGAAGGAAAAAAGGTAACCAAGGTTACAGCCTCCACGAGGACTGAAAAGAAAACTGAGGAAAGAACTAGAAAAGAGAAAGAGAAAAGGAAAAAATAAATAAATAATCCTAAACCTAAACCAAAACTCAAATCTAAAGAAGTTCCTGCGTGTCTTTTGACAGAAAGAGATGCCGTCTTCTAAGTCCTATAATGAGTGCTTGTGCGAAAAACAGAGTGCTTACACAAAAGCCCAGATCAAGGGAAGCGCCCAGCTTATGTAGGCTGCACGCACCTGTAAGTGATAACCATGATTGGCCTCAGAAGGCGGAAAAAACAACAAGTGCGCCCTGTGTGTGTGCCCAGAAAGGCGACATCAGTAGAAAAATAAAAGCAGTCAGGAAAACCATGGCAACACTACACTACGGTTGCTCGTCCGGAGGGAATTATGGGAAGTCGAGTTTTTAAACAGTGCCAGCGCTGGTATATTCACAAAAAAATACTAAAACGTAAAATATACTCGAAGCTGGAAAAACTACATATTTTGCGAATGGGCATTATATTGAACAATCCAGGAAATTGATGCTATGACATAATCACTAGAAATGGTTTAAAAGTAAGTTTTAGTTAATGTCTACTCTCTAAATTAATGGGGAATTTACTTCCGAAACCAGTGTGACGTAGTCACTTGAGTACTCTATTGCTATGACAAACAATGCATTATGGGAAATAGTCATTTCAGCAACCCGAAGAGGAAATTGCAGAGAAAAATGCCTTTTCATTTAGGTTCAGTATCTAGGCTTGAGTCTAGGAGAATCCATCACAAAAACATGAAATTCCATTAAAACCATTAGGAATATTATGATGGTTTTGAATGTTTTTCTAGCAGGGTTTGTCCTGCAAGCTCTGTGTGCCCATAAAAGGGGCGGTGTAACAATGAGCCTATTCATGCATGGGCTGTACTCCAGCAGCATATTTTTCTCCTGAGCAAAAAAGAACATTAAACAATCATCATAGCAAAAAGCAACACCGTCAACTCCAAAAAAAAAAAAAGCCAGGGAGGAGCCTTGGCAAATAATTTCTCATCGTGTTAATTTCATTAGTTAATAGGCTACCTTGTTTACCTTGCCACTTGTGACTAATAAATCTATACTCTCACTATATTGTCCTAGTTTATTTCTAATGTGACAACTGCACATTCTGGAGCTCCTAAACTTTAAAGTTCATACAGCATGTTTAAAATATTGCTGAAGCAATCACACCAAAGTTTATTCATAAACTCAAGATATTCATAAACCTTTTATTACAGACCTACACGTTTATACAGAATAAGTAAAATGTAGTTATATATTATATACTTAAGGTTATTTCAGCCAATTGGAAGCTATTTGGATTCAAAAAGGTGATGTCATTCAGCTGGACATAAAAACATTGAATCAGTTAGAGCATGAATCATGTATGTATTAAAGGGGACATGAAGCACTCGGTCAAGTGGCTCTGATTCGTTAGCTTTTTAAATTAAGTTTTAAATTAAGTTTTGTTCGGTAATACTCATTTGAGCATCTCGGGACAATACAAAAAGACCGTCTGTGCGTTTTTTGTTTTACTTTTTCCTCACTATACATCGTGAGCTCACTGAAAGTCAGCTATTTTCCCATAGGAATACATTGAGCAGCAGAGGCCAACCAACCTAGTGACGTCACGACCGCAGTTAGTCCAAGATGGCTGCGCCCTAGTGGAAAAAAAGCTAATTTCAACTTCTTTTTCCAGCAAATACGGGTTGGTTTGAGATTTGAACGCACGGTCATATCTAATTTAAGGTAAAAAGCTAACAAACCAGAGCCACTTTACCGAGTGCTTCATGTCCCCTTTAAAGTTTATTAACAGAACTCTATATGCAAATGAATAATGTCATGATACTCTCATGTTCTAGCTTTTCATCTGGATTGTCCTGAGTTCATATGCCTTCTATAAGACAAAATATTACTTTGGCCCTCAAGATTTGCTTGAGCACTTTCTTTGAATTTCCTATAGAAACTTGAATCCTCATCTCCACAACCATGTGCTCCTCTCTGTTTGGCTCAAATCGGCAGGTTTTTGGATAACGGGGTAAAACTCAAATGAGGGCTCTTTTGCAGTAATTGCCAGGGGGATCAAAGTGGCTGGGGATTGAAAATCCAATGAGATGTTGGGGACGATTATGTGGCCAGGTGTAGAGAGCCAGTTTTGTGGCAATTTGACCAGGACACTGGGTTAATATTTCCAACTCTTGGGATCTTTAATGACCACCTTGTAAGCCTCCTCCGAAGGAAGACACCTTCTACAGCCAGGATCCCTATCACTATGATGGGGCATTTCTACGTGGTCCAAATGGAAGAGTGGCTCCTACTGGCCTACAAATACCTCTTCCGGCACCTGAGTTTTTTTTCCCAGCAACAGTCTGACATGAGAACAGTACAGGGTGCAGGGTGCAGCAATGGCTGCAGGTATAAAATTTTGGTGGAATGGACTTGTATTATGTGGCACCTAAATATGCACTTCTGTGCCAGTAAATTGAGCATGATACAAAGTATTTTCATTGCTATGGCACGATCTACTGTATGCATAATTTAGAAATACATTTTTGCCCTCAAAACTGATTGTTAAACCAGACGGCATAGAGTGCAATAGGTTGGTATCCTCCTTCGTAAGAAGTGGAAAATACCAAATACCCGTTGATACTGGCATGAAGTGTGAAACTCTCTCATTGAAAATAAATACAAATGAAAAAAGCGAGTTCAAATTCAAGCTCAGGTTGACAAAACAAATTAAAATAAACAAATGGAGTTTTTTTGTGGGTCAGAACGAAGAGAAGAATGGGATGAACTCCTCTCTGGAGCAGCGTTTTCGCGAGCTGGAGAGACACAACACGGAGACCAGTACGCTGCTGCACCTGCAGGGCTCTCTCATCTACGACATGCAGACACGGATACATAACCTGTCCATGCTGGTGGAGAAGGTTCGAAAGAACCCCGGTTGCATGATCAACATCGTCCGCACCAGCCCCCTCATGAGCGCCCAAGAGGCCCTCCACCCAGGTCAGTCGCCCCGGGAATTTTTCTGGAACATTCCAGAACAGAAATCTCAGAAACAGGGATCTCAAACCCCAATGGCCCTAGCCAGGGATGGGTACAATTTCAAATACGTGTATTTAATATTATGCATGCATGTATTTCACATGTATTATGTGTTGTTGCCTTCATATGGGGCATACCTCTTATGGGAGGTATTTCTTTGTATTTTGTAACAAAAGGATTCCACAAAAGCCTGCACACTGCAGCCCTTCAGGATTGGAGTTTGCTCAAATGTAAACCGATTTCAAGCTTAGTCATTCCATGGCCTTGACATACAGTATTTGTTCTGAATTTTAACTATTAATTGCAAGTGATCGTTTTTTCATTACTAACATAGCTTCAAAAAATGAAGTAGTCTCCAAATGAACTCACCAGTAACATCTATCTAAGTCAAAGTTAAGGAATTAAGTGAATGCAGCCCTAAATCTATGTTGACATGTTACCCCAATAGAATGCTTTCGAAGGAGATGTATCTATAAACCTTATTTTAAACAATGTTTGGCCTCTGCAGCCATTGATATACAGGCATTGTTGACACACAGACTGTGTGACACAGTAACAGTACATTGTGGGTAATGGTTGTAACATCCCTCTTTACATATATTATTCTTATGGTTCTGGGTATATGATATGCTTCAAATTAATCTTTAGTAGCAAGATAGATAACATGAGTACTGAGAGATTCCAGTTAAAATAGAATGGAATATCCATGCTCAGACACAATGGTAAAACATGAAATCATGTAATATTCACAATATTACAATGGTATTAGCAAAATTAAACAAATTTTACCCAGGCTTAAAGTGTCTGAATTTAAGGGCAGAAAATAATATGAATCACACCACAAGGGGGAGGTGGTTCTTTCCAAAATGTATATTTGTAAGATGAGTGGGTTACTAACAGACATCTACCATGTAGGTTTATACTTTGTCGTGCCACAAGCTATTTGTTATGTTTCATGCATTAAGCAGAAGGAACCAACAGGGATTGCTTTGAAAACCATATCCAACATATACAGTGCCCTCCACAATTATTGGCACCCCTGGTAAAGATGAGTAAAAAGGGTTATAAAAAAGTCACCGTTTGGTGAATTAGCTTAATCTCACACTGAAAAAATTTGAAAAATCCAACCTTTAATTGAAGTAAATTTATTCTGAGAAAAAAAATCCCTCATCAAGAAATAATTATTTTTAACAAAACCATGTGTGCCACAATTATTGGCACCCCTGCATTTAATACTTTGTACAACCTCCCTTTACCAATAAAACAGCGCTGAGTCTTCTCCTGTAACATCTAATAAGGTTGGAGAATACAGAGCAAGGAATCTGAGACCATTCCTCCTTACAAAATCTCTCCAGATCATCCAGAGTCCTAGGTCCTCTCTTATGCACTCTCCTCTTCAGCTCAGCGCACAGGTTTTCAACGGGGTTTAGGTCAGGGGACTGAGATGGCCATGGCAGAAGCTTGATTTTGTGTTCAGTTAACCATTTTTGTGTTGATTTGGACCTATGTCATTGTCCTGCTGGAAGATCCAACGATGACCCAGTTTTAGTTTCCTGGCAGAAGCAGCCAGATTCAGATTTAAAATTTCCTGCTATTTCATGTTCATTATGCCATGTACCCTAACAAGGTTCCCACGGCCTTTGGAGAAAAAACAGCCCCACAACATAACGGAACCTCCATCATACTTAACAGTGGGGATCTGGTTATTTTCGGTATAGCCATCCTTCTTTTTACACCAAACCCAGTGTTCGTTGGCGAAAAGCTAAATTTTCGTTTCATCTGACCATAGAACACGGTTCCAGTCAAAGTTCCAGTAGCATTTAGCAAACTCCAGGCGCTTACGTTTGTGGTGAAATGAAAGGAAAGGCTTTTTTCTGGCATGCCTTCCAAATAATTTGTTGGCATGGAGGTGAAGTCTAATGGTAGTTTTGGAGACTTGATGACCCCAAGATGCTACCTTCCTCTGTAATTCTCCAACAGTTATCCTTGTGGATTTTGTTGCCACTCTTACCATCCTCCTCACTGTGCGTGGGGGCAAAATAAACTTGGGTCCTCTTCCAGGCAAGTTTGTAACAGTTCCAGTTTCTTTGAACTTTTTAAGTATTGCCCTAACCGTAGATATGGGCATTTTCAGGTGAGTAGTATTTTTTTTATAGCCATTCCCTGAATTATGAAGCTCAACACACTTTTCCCTCATTTTATTTGTGTGTTCTCTTATCTTTCCCATGTTGATGTATGAATAAGGGAATATGGCCTCTGTTTCACCTCATATTTATACCCCAGTGAAACAGGAAGTCATGGATTACTGCTTGAAAGTTCCTAAACACTCTGATCAACTTTAAAAAGTAAAATATAAATGGAAAAAATGTTTCAGTTACATTTTGTTCATAAGAATTACTAGGGGTGCCAATAATTGTGGCACACGTGGTTTTGTTAAAAACAATTATTTCTTGATGAGGGATTTTTTTTCTCAGAATAAATTTACTTCAATTAAAGGTTGGATTTTTCTCATTTTTTGAGTGTGAGATTATTTTTATAACCCTTTTTACTCATCTTAATAATTGTGGAGGGCACTGTAGATCCATGCCAATTTATAATGGTTGCAAACAAAGTCTGCCTGATTCCTAATGGAGACCAGCAGAGAGCCAGAGTGCAGTGAGTCATAGTGGGGTGTGAGGCAGTTTTTCCTTCTCATTGCAGTGCTTTCTTGATGTAGTGCACTAATTGTCTTATGGCTGGTCAGACATCAGAGCCAGCTTTCTGAAAAAGCTCATCTCTGACCGTACTTATCCCCTCCAGAGGTCCAGCATGTAAGAAACTGTCCCATCGACTGTGCCTCCATCTATTACAACGGGGTCCGTCGGTCTGGGATCTATACCGTAGTGCCATCACTGGGAGCTATGCCCGTGGAAGTCTTCTGCGACATGGACACTGACAGTAAGGATCTGTTACTGCAGAAATCTCAGACTCCAGTTCTGGAGGGCTGCAGTGTCTGCTGGTTTTCGGTGTGTTTCGCCACACAAGTGATCATTTTAAGATGTACACACACCTGGCTCTCTCTGGTCTGGAGGAGCACTTCAAGGACGCCTCCCTGAAGGTGGTCTCCTAGGTGCTTATGTAACATCACTGCAGTCTTTTGGCATTACATTACACTATATGCATTTAGCAGACACTCATATCCATTATAATGTGATGTATTATTTAGAGAACATATTAGTGCATCCACCTGAGTCATGAGCAACAGTGTTATAAGGATATATATGCAAAAGTATTGGGACAGTGACACAATTTGTGTTGTTTTGGCTCTACTCCCGCACACGGTCAGCTTTAATTTGAGGGAATTTACATCCATATTGGGTGATACATGTAGGAATTCATACATAGTCCCGCATTTTAGGAGAGCAAAAGTAATGGCACAATTGGCTGCTCAGCTGTGTGTCTTTCCATCATTAGTTCATGCACAAGAAAGCTAATAAAATGTCTAGAGTTGATTCTAGGTGTGGAATTTTCATTTGGAGTCTGTTGCTGTTGTCTCTCAACGAGGAGCAAAGAAGTGTCACTGCCAGTAAAGCAGGCCATCATGAGACTGAAAATCTGAATAAATCGATCTGAGACATTGCCAAAACATTGGTTGTGTCAAAATCAACAGTTTGATACGTTGTTAAGAAGTAAGAACACACTGGTGAGCACTGTAGTGGATGACAGAAGAATACTTTCAATTGTGAAGAAGCACAATGCAGGATGTTGGCAAAATTGTGTCAAAGACTACCATAAAGAAAAGACTACACCTGCGTAACCTCAGAGATGAGACGATTAACCTGTACCAAAGTGATGGAAAGAGGAAAGTGTGGAGAAAAAAAATGAGAAGCTCATGATCCAAAGCATACCACCTCATCTCCACCTCAAACATTGTGGAGGTGATGTTATGGCTTGGGCAAGTATGGCTGCCACTGGAACTCTTCATTGATGATGTGACTGCTGACGGCAGCAACAGGATTAATTCGGAAGTGTATAGAAACATCTTATGCTCAGATCCAACAAAATGCCTCAAAACCCATTGGATGGAACTTCACCTTGCACCAGGACAACGACCCTAAACATACTACAAAAGCAGCCAAGAGTTTTTCAGGGCCAAAAAGTGGAATGTTCTCGACTGGCCAAATCAATTTCCTGTCCTGAATCCAATTGAATGTCGTTTCACTTGCTGAAGACATAACTGAAGGCAATACGCCCCTGAAACAAACTGGAACTGAAGATGGCTGCAGTACAGGCCTGGCGGAGCATAACCAGGGAACATACCCAGAGGCTGGTGATGTCTATGGGTTGCAGACTTCAGTCATTGAATGCAAAGCATTTGCAAGCAAGTACTAAATATGACAAAGGTGTTTCAGATTATTTTAATTTGTCCCATGATTTTGCTCCCCTAAAATGGGGGAGGCTATGTATAAAAACGAGTGTAATTCCTACACGGATCACCCGATATGAATACCCTCAACAGTCTGCATTTTAACCACATATTCATTGTTCAATTTAAAATCAAATGTGCTGGAGTAAAGAGCCAAAACAACAAAAATTCTGTTACTGTCCAAATACATATGGACTGCACTGTACATACAATAACATATCAGTTACTACCAATACCATAACCATGAGTGAATTAATCAAGATAACAAGTGCTCTGCGGTGGGTATGAGAGGGGAGACATGATAGCCTACTGACCAGCATCTTGGCCTGGAAGAGTAACTACACAGGGAAGGGACCGCCAGTCTCCCTGTGTAACACAGCGATCGGGTCTTCACGTGTGGCCCTGTTTCCTAGCAGGCGGTGGTTGGACCGTAATCCAGCGACGGCAGGATGGCACGGTCAACTTTGACCGCAACTGGAGAGAGTACAAGGATGGCTTTGGGGACCTGCACACTGAGTTCTGGCTGGGCAATGACCACATTCACGAGCTGTCCAGCCAGGGGGACTACACCCTGCGCATCGACCTGGAAGACTGGACCGGAAAGCACAAGCACGCCCTCTATGAGAGCTTCAGGTTTGCATCTGTGCTGTATCAACTATGACCCACTTATTCCAGTCATGACACTTAATCCAATTGTCCAGTCTGCTTGACTTTAAATCCTTGGCCCACAGTCTGTTGGTTTATAGTTAGTTGATCTTACATGAAAAGAATGGAATGAGGCAAGATTGACAATACTTTATTAATCCCAAAGGGTGAGCTTCTCAATCGCTATATACAGAGGAATCTGATGTTTTGACCAGTTCAGTGAGACACTGAATGTGCTCAAAAGATGAGTATAAAGGTTTAAGTTCAGGAAACCCATCAATACGAACTTACAGAAACACATGGGGCACCATTTGTATCAAACACTGAATGAAACAACATGGATTACATATCACAGCAAAAAAAAAAAAAATTATTATTATTTAACAATTTCAGTGGACTTAGGCAGTTATTTAAACAAAATTTAGCAGGGGGGGGCGATTAAATCCAATGGCAAGATGCTAATCGTTAGCATTGTTCCAATTCAGGTTTAGCCAATTTTAGCTACAACAGTGAGACCAGGACAGAATCACTACAGCCTGACATAGCCTACTATTTTTGGGGTAAGTAAAACAACATCTAATTTTTCAAAATGGGTGAACTATACCTTTAACATTTTGAAGCACTCAATGCGCATTTTGGCCATAAAACAGCCTTCTATGTCAAGAAATATAGCACTTTATGAAGCTCCACATTTTCAGTGCAGTGACATAACTTCACATTTCTTTTTTGTGCACAAATCTGACTGTTATACCAAATAGCATGGTCTAGATGTTGTGTGATTAGGTCTGCACTCAGAAAGAGAGAATTTGAACATGCAACTTTGAATTGCTGTGAAATTGGTTTGATGAGGGAAATGAAAGGCTGTAGAATCAGTTGCTTTGGAACAGACCACTGTGCCAGTGAGTGAAAGAGCAAGCCAGGAGCACATATTAAGATCCCTGATCTACAATAAAGAAGTAACAGTCTCAGTAGGGGGAGAGAGTGTGTTTCCTGTCTTTGTTAATCTATTTTTGACATGACCATATGAAGGTCAATACTGGGTCAGAATGCAGTGTGAAGTTCCTCCTCCCCCTCTGAAAGATAGCACGTACATCTGAAATGAAAGAGACCACACTACCCTGTTTGTCTTTCACTCCCACTGTCTAAATTTGTCACACGTTCCTTGTGTACGGAGAATGCAAGTTAACTCTACTTTGGCCCACCAGAAGCAATTTACACCTGGTTTCTACTAGTTTTATTTAAATGTCAATATCTCAAAAAATATTCCCTGCACGTCCATGGTTTAAAGTTCTAATTGACGAAGAAGCTGTATGATTCAGAAATTTGCAACAGAATACATTTATTTCAGAATAGTGACATACAGTATATACAGTTGCACTCAAAATTATTCAACCCTTTTCACTTTTTGCACACTTTATTGTGTTGTAGATTTAATTTTAAATTGATAAAATTGCCATTTTTGCCCATCAATCTACACTCAATTACCCATAATGACAAAGTGAAAACATGTTTTTAGAAATTTTTTGCAAATGTATTAAAAATCAAAAACTGAAATCTCTCATGTGCATAAGTATTCAAACCCTTTGCTTTAATGTATTTTTAAAGTATTATATTTCATATTTGGTCACATATCCTTTGCATGCTGTTACTTCCTGAAGTCTGTGACCCATCAACATCAAAAGACTCTCAATATCTTATTTTCAGCTACTGTTCCAAGCGATACTATAACCTCTCTGCATTTGAATGGATCTCTATGGGAATTGGGGGGTGAGACTAGATTCAGCTGTAAATTACACTGGTACAGTGTGGAACACATGACTGGTGAAATGGCTGTAAGTTATCAAGGGTCTAAGGTATCAAACAAGCCTCAAACCATCACTCTATGGCCAGATATGGAGTAGATATGGATGGATCACTTTAAGGGTTTCTTCTCCTGACTCATTTTCCTATAGAACTCTATGGGGAAAAAAATTTCTGACACGATTCATCTGTCAGAATTATTAACCAAAACCTTTATTGGATTTGACATTTTTCATAAAGTCATAAGTTACATCTGCAAAATGCACATGCGTTTTAGTGGAAATGTTTTACTGTTGGTGCACACAGCTGTTAAAGCAGAAAAACTGGTTGGAGCAAAAGCCATTAACGGCATGCACCCACCTTGTGTTCTTGGCGGACACCTGAAGACATGTCCTGTTTGTCTTGGAAGGTCTGCTCAAGCTATTTATCTGACGGTTCCCATTCTCCCTGTTGGCTCTCTGGGCAGCATTGAGGAGGAGGCCAACCACTACCGTCTCCATGTGAGCGGGTTTAGCGGCACTGTGGAGGACTCCTTCAGCTGGTACCACAACAAGCAGGACTTCAGCACGTCTGACATAGGCAACATCTGTGCCCAGATCTCACATGGCGGGTGGTGGTACAACCAGTGCTTCTTTGCCAACCTCAATGGGGTCTACTACAAGGTACATCCCAGTGAACATTTTTGTGGTGAAAAGTCATCTAGGCATACAGGTGAAAACCTGGCTACATTTGGTTGAAAAGTTTTCTAGCCAACTAGGACATAGCCAGGCTATATCCGGGTAAAACCTGACCTACGTATACTGGGGTTAACCTAGTTTCTCAATCAGAGGTGGAAAATCCATGTTCAGAAAGTAAAAGTCCTCCCCAGTATTTTGTTCCATTTGATTAGTATATTAGCACAATTCTTCAGCCATGAGGTAGAACAAATTAGTGGAATCTGCTGGCTGAGTTCATGGGTGGAAGAAACACATAACAGGACTTTTACTTTCTGACCCCTGAATTGTCCACCTCTGCTCTCAACCTAGATTTCCACCCCTCTAGACATCTAGATTCCGGCTTTTGCTCACTGGGATTTTTTGCGATACTGAGGGATCTGTTCCAATAGCCATCTGCTCACATATTAAGTGTTAAGGAAAGCTATTTGAAATATATTCACACCCTTAAAAATTGGTTGAGATATGTTTTTATCATACAAAATGTGTGATGTATTTGTTTACATTTATTAATGTTAAATACAATAAAAAGTAAATCTGGTATCTCAGTCCTGACGGGCAGCACATAAGGGCAGTACATAATTTATGTCATTGATTGGCTATAGTGCCCACACACCTTGTTTCTATGGCCTACATTGACTGCTGATTGAAAGGAAAACACAAATATGATGTAAATTAATTTGTTTAATATTTTCAAGGGGGAAAATTAGCTAAATCCAGAAAAGTTTACAGGGTGAATTGGTTACTGTTTGTAAACATAGTGAGTGAGTGAAGCTGAAAGCAAATGGGGGTATTAAAATGCTTTTGTATTTGTAACCCCACTCCCTTCCCACAGGGTGGCCATTACTCACCTATAGGGCAGAGCCCACTGGGACCAGATGGCATCGTGTGGTACACCTGGAAGGACTCGGATTATTACTCGCTGAAGAAGGTCAGCATGATGATTCGCCCCCCGGACTTTCCGGCCTCGCCTATCGCCATGACGACATATTGGCAGACAGCATCTGGCCATTTCACTCTTGAGGTAGAAGGGGTCGATGATGTAAGGGCAGTGGGAGGGGCTTCAGCGTGGCAGGGAAACGTTGTCAATGGGCAGGACTGGACTGACACCCCCAATGCTCAGCCAGCCAATCAGCTCATTTTGTGCACATTTTTACTCCCAAAAGAAAGTGTACATACACATCCGAATGTGAGACTAATGTAGTATGAATTGTAATGTAGTATATCTCTTTGTTCTCCCTCTCACACAACTTTCTGTTATTTCAATGTTATGTATGCAATATTTTAAAAGAAATTGTATATTTGTGAGATTGAAATTACTATGTGCAGTGGATTGCAAAATCAAGGCAACGCCAATCTTTTAAAACATAATTACATGCTGTAACTGATTTTACATATGTGTGTAAAGTATCCACAGAAATGATATTTTCGATATCTTTTCAGACAAGTATTACACAGATAACACTAATCTTACAGGGATGGAAGACCACTGTAACAGAGACTATGTTACGTTATTCTGATAGTTTTAAGGATCAGGGGTGGGATGGAGAGTATTACCAAGCTTAACTTAACTACCAGAATTGAAATATACTGCATGTTTCCAGCTTTCCTTATTCTACAGATCATTGCTGTACTTTTTTTTTTACAACAGTGAGCATTACTTCTTCCATTTAAAAAAATCTATGAACACAAGGCAGAGCTTTTAAAGACTAAAAAAATTGAGAAACAAAATGGACAAAAGGGTAATTTGTGCTGATGGTTTGTTCAGTAATGCCAGTGTCCAAAATAGCAATTTCTTACTGATTATTTTGACTGCGTTCTGACAGATCAGGTATCATCGATCAGTCCAAACAATGTATAGTAGTGCATAGACCCTGACCTCCTCCTGTAGCTGATCAAACAAGCTGGTTTTACTACCATCCCAGGCCTTTCATTAGAACAACAGAAACAAAACCTGTCTAAGAACAGAGGTCTTTGACTACTTAACAACAAAGAATCATAGAGAATAAAATCTTGTGAGCCACGCATTGTTATGTGCATGGCAACAATTTGTTTGTGTATGAAAGCTGGGACATACATGCCAAAAATAAATTTTTCTCCATAATTCCATGATAATGTTGTCTGAATGATAATATTGATCCATGATTACTGTTCATCTATTTTATACTGCAAATGTCTGGTTGATGGCAAGGCTTGCTTGCATTTTACACAGGAGTACGAAGGTCATATTTTACAGGATGTGGTTCCAACTGCCTATCTCTACATGCAAAAACTTGATATGCATCACGGCCAGGTCAAATTTAGATGTTTCATGCTCTATTAATGGTCTTGGTGTGATGTGACTTGCAATAGCACTGCAAAAACACCCTCTCCTTAGTTCAATGGGGCTGAATTATTTGTATAGGTGTGTGATTTCAGAAAGTGTTCCTTCAAACAAACTGTGGAGAACTCACACTTCATGTAACAATGGAAGAATGCTTCCAAAAGTAGTCAACATGCTGAATGTTGCTTCAAATTAATGCCATTTTCCTCACTACACTGACCGTGAATTCTATGTTTTGTTTTTGTTGGCTGAGACCAACAATTGCCCATGTGACTAGTGGTTTTGCAGTTCACCAAATTCACATTTCGGTTCAAATCTTAGTTTCTGAGCCACAGTGTGATTCATATCTTGTTTTTTAAAAAGGAAAAACGGCAACACTGGTTTCATTAAAAAGTTTTTCATTAAGTGAATCACAATTTAGAACATTTTTTTTAACATTAAAATAGATAAAATACCTACTCAATTCATATTTGTATCACTCCATGAAAAATAGTAATTAAGAAAGCATTTATTAAAATAAAGAAAAAAACTGTCATTGAGGATAAAAAGAACTGCGTTGTGTTGATGTGTTCAGTTACTAACCACACATTTGTGGATATGCCCCAAGCATTACGTTCTTTTACAGTTATGTTCCCTGCTTTGGACAGTTTTTATTAGCTATCTTAAAGCTTGGGAGAGGAGCCTAGTTCAGCCCGTCTACTTACAAATGGACAGAATATTCAGGAGATTGATAAATTGAATGAGTAGTGAATGAAAAGTATCAGCTGCAGCTGAGAAAATTAGCCACAGCTAGCCAGCTTGTGGCGTAGGAGGGGAGGGGCACTGGTAGGGCCACCGGGTGAAGGAGGGGAGGGGCACTGGTAGGGCCACCGGGTGAAGGAGGGGAGGGGCACTGGTAGGGCCACCGGGTGAAATTCCCTGTGTGTATCATTCAATAATAGTGACCAGAAGTTCACAGACCATTGGGACCCCCCTCTTCCAGGGCTCAGGACAACATACCTGGTTGTGACCGCCTGACGGTGGCCCTGCATGGTCACTGGGGCAAACAGTGGCTTTTGATTGCTCACAGTGGCACTAGTAATGATTACATTGCAAAATGCTTTCACTTGTCAAGCAACAGTAACTTAAAACAAGCTAATATTTTCCACTTGAGATAAAAAATAAGGTCTCATTACAAGACTAAAATACTTTGTAATAGACATTTTTTGCAGTGAACTGGGTGGGAAAATTGCAGACATGGCAACACTGTCCATTTGGTTCTTCATAGGCAGAACTTGGTTCTACCTTTTACCTCAGTAGGAAGTCTCAGCTAAAGTACTTACACCCCCAATATACCCCCATGGGTGTCTGCCTCCTCTCTGCTGAGCCTGTTTATTAGTGTGTGACAGAGGAGGGTGGAGAGAGGGCCAGGTGGTGTCAGAGGAGCAACAGATTCTGTTCCTTCCGTCCTCGCCGATGAGCCAGAGAAAGTCCCGACTCTGGAGGCATGGTCCAGGATGGACAAAAGCACACTGAAAGGTGTTGCATCATGTTAAGAAATACCCTCTAAAATATCTGTAAAGTACAATCAAAATTGTGGTGTGCCTTGCTTTGTAGGTTGTATAGAAGTAGAAACCATACAACAACAAAAAAACACATACAGTGAGCACCATAATTCATTGGACAGTGACATTTTTTGTTATTTTGGTTCTGTACTCTTAGCACTGCATTTGAAAGGATACAATGAAGCGCAGACTGTCAGCTTTAATTTTAGGGTATTTCTTTTTTTCGGGCATCAAAAAATATTGGACATAATGTAGAACAAAGTAAGCATTTTTAATGTTTGGTCATATCCTTTGCATGCCATGACTTCCTGATGTCTGTGACCCCACAATATCAAGATTCTTGATATCTTATTTTCTGGTTATCGCTTGTAATAGTACCAGAAAATAAGATATCAAGAGCATATTAAAAATTATTACTTTATTCTACATCATGTTAAACTGTCGAATATTTTTTGATGCCCGAAAATGGGGGCGGGGGCTATGTACAAAAGGTTCTATCATTTCTAAACGGTTCATCTGATATGGATGAAAATAACCTCAAATTAAAGCTGTATCCCTTCAAACTCAAAGTGCTAGAATACAGAACCAAAATAACAAAAAATGTGTCACTGTCCAATGAATTATGGTGCTCACTGTATATGTGCAACTGGCATTGCACATTTAATGCATACATGCACATACACATTTCAAATACATGCATGTATTTGACAGGAGGCATGGCCTCTTCTTACACCTAATAAAACCAGCAGCACAATTTCCTTCTCGACCTTTGGTTCCATGTTATGTCTTGTTGGTTCTGTTGTGGTTTAGGTTCAACTATGCTGGTTTTTCCAATAAACTCAGATGACTATATTCCCCCTTTATATACCAATACCTTGGGACAGTCACTCACGTTGAGGACAAACATGACAGAGGGACTCTGACATTTTAAGATGTCATATGACGTTAGGGCCGGAGAGACGCAGGCGTTCCGAACAGAGAACAGCCCGAATTGGTGAAAAGTGAGGATGAAAACCCAAGTGCACTACTGCGCTGTGTCCTGCAGGTGGAGACAAAGCTTCCAAGTCATTTTTCTTATTCTTATGCTTCACAAACAGGAAACGAGTGAAATATCACAAGGAAACACCAGGGAAGGTTTATTTCCTGTTAGCGTCAGGAAAAGAGGGGCTCAAGAGAAAATACAAAACACATTTTAACAACTTCAACATTTGACCGCAATACAGGAATACGGTGAATACAGGAGTTTGTTCTCTTAGAGAACCGTTGACCAGGGCTATGTGAATGAACAAGCCAGCGGAGTTGCACCTGAACTCCGAGAAGGATAAATCACTCCTTTCTTCATCTCTGCTCCTCCCTGCTGGTTCCAGCTCCCTGTAAACAGGCAGCCTTTGATTATCAGCCAGGGCCTGGCTCATTCTCATTCTCTTCCACGTTCTTCCATCTTTCAGACAGTGGAATAATGGCAGGCTTGTGTATTGAAAACATAACAGCCACAGTGCATGACAAACAGTCAATTTATACCAATTGGTGCGGGTATTAATGACGCGACTGCAAGAAACCGCTTCCATTCTGCATCGAGGTTGGAGAGGCAGTACAAATCTGGATTTATTTATTGAAGAGAAAACTGTCAAATATGTGACAAACTTGCAAACATTTGTATACTGTACAAGAAGTGTCAACAACCAAAGCACATGCATCTCAAAGAATATATATTTATATGTATATATATATATATATATATAGATTTTCTTTTTTCTTCATGTGTTAGGAAAATAATCAAAGATCAAAGTGATTCCATGATACTGTAATTGTTATAGTGACAATGCATAATGAACTGGAGGAACTATCCTCATAGACATCATGTTTGGCAATAGCCTGGGAAACAGAGCAGAATGACATGTCTTACATTCAGCACAAGTGGAAAGAAGGTCCAGCCCCAAAGTCCTGTGTCCCCAGACAGAATAGTTCTCGTGAGGCTCTCAGAAGTACGATAAGAGACATCGGTTAAAACTGTGTGCCGGCCAGAAGATGCCAGCCGCTCTTTCTAAGTGTACAAGGCACGGTGAGAATGGGAAAGGGCGCTTCCTGCTAATATGAAAGTGAGCAGAGTTGGGGGCCACCAGCAGCATTTATGACCCGCTTACCAGCAAGGCACGAGGCTCCCTCTCTCTTGTCCCCACAACCAAGAGGTGTGACATCATCAGACCGAGAATGCAATCAGTGATAGAAAAACCATTCTTCAATATTCGAAGTTAAAAAACAAACAAAAAAAAAAAAAACATAAATGTTGTTTCAGACTGTCCCAACTGTAGCTTCAAAGAGAGGTGCGTGGAAAGGCCAATGCAGCCAATGATGTGTCGTGCCAATGATGTGTAGTGCCGTTGAAAAGCGCTCAAAAGCTTGTGGGACACGTCCTAATGCTGTCTTTGCTGCGATGTGAGCATCCTGGCTGTTGGGCAGTCATATGTTCTCCTCTGCATATGAGGCACTCCAGAGTGTGCTGGGAACTTGCAATTGGCATCGTTTGTGTTGTTCTCAAGTTTCAAGTGCAAGTAACAAAATAGTTTCTGTATCATTGGGTTGACAGCAACATTGATGGACGCAGTGCAATGCTGAAGTCATTACGTGCGTATGTCTTCTGGAGAAACAGGAAGAGGAGAGGAAACGCTTTGGGGTGGGAAATTTGCTTCGGTACGTGTCGGGTCTCTACATTGTGACGAACTGGCTCTGGGCCTGCTTTAACTTCTCGGCGATCTGCGGGAGAAGAATAGAGTACTTTAATAAAACACATAAATAGGGGCGTAGCCTGTAGAGCACTATCCACACGCGAGCTGCGACGTTGCCAGTTTGAATCCGACTGTGCGACCTTTGTCTTATGTCTCTCCCTCTCTCTCACTCCCCATTCTTTCTGTTTCTCTACACTGTGCTGTCTAATAAAGCTAAAATTATTATTAAATTATTAAATAAATAAATAAAAGTAAAAACAAATACAGGCATTGTTCAGATCTTGTAAAACTGTACCGTTCCACACACCTTTGCATACGAAAACTTTGGGAGTGCCTCTTCCCAGCAGTCATCAGGGGAGCATACTCTATAAGCTATAACTTATACATATGAGCTATGTAATGTTGCTTTTCCAGCTTCTTCCAAGAGGTTTGTCAGTCATGAATAGCATTTGCATGTATGCACTTCATATGCAGTACATGTTGGTTGCTAGTCCAGGCTTTTTGAATGGTGTTAGTGAAAATAAGGGATATTTTAAAATGTTTTCTGCAGGTCAGTATATCACATGAGCATTGTTGGGGGGGTGGGTTGTAATGCTTGTAAAGTATTACTGTAGCATGAATTAGAGAAATATTACAAGGATACCATAATACACCAATTTTTAATAATACTTTAAAACCTTTCCAAAATCTGTTGTTGCAGTTTGTGTCTGTGTGTCTCAAGTCAGTATACAATATTCGGGAAATACGGGAGTATAGCGGGAGAAATGACCAAACGGCTTGGCAGGAGTGTTGGCAGGGAATGCGCCATCATTACAATGCCTACCGGCGGAAACCTAGCCAGGATGGAACCAGGGCTGCCTGATGACATTTGGAATAGTGTGTTTGACAGAAGCTGCTGGCCTCAGGTCCGGCTCAGGAGAGCTTACCGCCGGCCTGAGCGCGGGGGTCAGGTGTGACGGAGGGGACAGGCCTGGCTTCAGATCTGCTTAAGATACCACACTTAATCAGCTCCAGCGCCTTCGGTGTAACACCGCGGAGAAGTGTGTTTGCCATTGGGCCGGGGGAACTTCAGCGACTGAGGTCACTGCCTCCGACAGAGCCCTTTTAGACTGCCCCACCTGCACTGCTAAAAAAGGTAGGTGACCAGTTCACTAAGCTGTCCCTTTAATTTCCACAGGATTACGTCTCACCGGTATGCTCTATTCTGATAGGGCTTTTAAGAGGGTTATTGTTCGGTGACTGAGCTCGTCTTACCGTTTCGTAAAACTTCACCTGCTCCTCCAGGTACAGCTGCATGACCCTGTTGTAGTCATAGATACGGTTGCTGTGGAAGTGGTTCATCTCCGCTGCACAACACAGAACAAGAGAGAATCAGGTTACATGCACCAAAGGTGACAACTGCTGGGATTAATTCATGGAAGAAGGGTACCAAGAATTAATACACAGGTGATAAATACTAAGGATTAAAACACAGACGACGTTTACTGAGGTTAAAACAATGCATCACTACCCAGGAGGTTTACTTGTGGTCCTCAACATGTATGGACATTCTTAACAACACAATTTTTATTAACCCTGATTATCAGAGAAAAAATAGAATAATGCTATTAAATCACACCGCTGCTTTGACAAAAATATTTTTTATAAAAATGGCAGTGGATAGTGCATGCTTATTGCAAGCTAATTGCATAACTGCAAACCTGTCTGGTTTCAAGGGGAAAAGTAAGAAAGTTGAGCCAAAATAAGCAAAGCCAAGTTGCCCTGTGGTCATTTCCAGCCTACCTTGCAGTGAGTAGGACATGGTGCTAATCCGCTTGGCCATGGTCACCTTGTCCTGAGGGGTGATTTTGCTTGTGGCCACCAGCTTGTCTGCTTCCTTCACCTTCTCGATGGCTGCCTGGGGAAGACGCAATGCACACTTTCAGTTTTGCTTTCATTAACTTTACAAACAACAGTCTGAATACAACAACCACAACTTGGACAGCAGAAGAGAAGCGTTTCTCAGTTACAACACTGCAACCATGCATGTGTCTTATTTTTGTTCTGCTAAAATTAGACAATTGGAATGTGACAGCAAACTCTTCTAACAATGGACAAGTTTTGATATGAAGACAGACAGATAATGAAGTACTTAATTAATCTATATAATTTGTTTAGCAGCACGCATATCCATGGTGATTTGACTAGCAAATATGTTTAAATGAGCATCTGGGTGTTTACTGTGCCCCTTTAGTAAGCACCCTACCTGGGACAATTCCACAGCCCTCTGAATCCAGTGAGCCACATGCTGCCTACAGCACATGTGCAGATCTGCACAGTGTTAACGTTCACCTGGGAAAGCCCAAGTACAGCTGTACACAGATAGCCGTACTTACTGCAGCCCCTGCTTGGTGTACTTGACCATGCTACACACCAGCCTGCTGATTGATGTTAGGCTGTGGGCAACCATTCCACATTCAGCCCATTCAACGGGCTGTTGCCTCGGCGTGATAAGATGCTTTTCTCTGATTGGCTAGAGGAAGACGGACGGGCCGGGGGTACCTTATGGACTCCGATGGTGTCGGGGAAACAGCCCAGCAGGCCTTTGTACTCGTTGTTGGTCTCCATCAGGAAATGCAGGTCTTTTTTTGGCTGCAGGAAGAGAGATGGGGTTACTGCGGGTGGAGATTTGGAGAGCTGAGCACCAAATGAATTCTCGAGTCATGGAAAACTTTTAATTTCTTTAACTGTGCTCACACACCTGCACATTGTGACTGTGCTGCGTAGTAGCTACACTGTACAACACATCCGATGGCATTTTCCTCAACAAACATTTCTTTTAAATGAGAAAATGTACATTGACACTGTGGACCAATTTCAGATTATTTATCCCATGAATGAAAAACAGCTAACTTTATTAGCATTTTTTGGTACATGAACATGAATGTATTTGGAGCTGTAAATTAACATTTTCTGGTGTGCAATGTATGGTAAAATTAACGTTGGTTAAAGGGTTAAATCAGATGTGTCAATTTACTGCATTAAAGGCATACTGAAATTTGTTGGAGCATAATATTGTAGCTACCTGGCCCGATACAAGTCGTAATATTCAAGCTCATCTTCATGACTTGCTCCAGTGGTTAGCAACTGGCCAATGAAGAATGATGTTTTCTCTCTCTCCATTCACTCCCATTGCATGGCGAAAGCACACTTTTAGAACATAAACGAATGCAAACAACGGGGATTATGCCGATGTACAAAATCACTACATCCGGAACCATACGTTTACACTTTTTCCAAACAAAGGTTTGGAAGATCTGGTCATTAGTTTATTAACTTCCTTGTTTCTTTCTTGTGCCCGTAACGGTCCCACTCCAGAAGCGTGTGTAAGTAAACAAACAGCAAAGAAGCTAGCAACAGTTGTTAGTTCTCAGAAAATAGTTCTTCAAAAGAAAATCAATCAAAAATTGGTTTAAAAGTTTCAAACATACAGTTCCGGATGTCGTAATTTTGTATATTTCGGCATAATCCGCGGGGTTTGCATTCGTTGATGTGCTAAAAGTGTGCTTTTGAGACCTCTTTCGCCATGCAATGGGAGTGACGGAGAGAGAAAAAACGTTGCTGACCACTTGAGCAAGTCATGAAGGTGAGCTTGAATATTACGACTCATATCAGGGCCAGGTAGCTATACGTTCTAACAAAGTTCAATATGCCTTTAATGCCCAGAGTGTCCAAGCAAAACTTGGACCCCAGTACCCTACACAGAATTAGCTTGGGTGCCTTTGGAAAAAAAGGAATACATCCACTCCTGGGAAAACCATCACAATGGGAAAACAATGGCACAAATTCACATAATTACAAAACTACACATGGAAAAATGGCAAAGACAGCATGAGAGGAATAAAGAAGAATCTTATTTCAGAAAACAGACAATCCCTCCTCAAAACGTAATGCGCTCTGAAATTCAAACCAGTGCAGACACCCCGTGTAGAATGTTTGTTAGGGTTTACTAAATGCACATTCAACCTTCATAAATCAATGTTCATAAAGTTAATGAAGAAACACTGGCTATAATAAAGAAGGTGTGATATTCTATAGGAATTGGAATAAATAAAGACTATCCTGTAGATTAAGTAGAAAAGAACTGTACTGAAACAGGAATTCCATAATTTCTTACCCTGTGCTCTCACATTCCTGAAGTAAAAGTTTGGCAGATGCTTTTCATTGAAACAACCTGTGCCCCACCTGCCCCCCCCCCCCCGATGCTAACAATAGAAAAGGTCATATTCTTTATACTGTTACACACTGAGAACACACGACCAGTCCAGCTCTTTAACCCCCCGTATAAATACGGCCTTTTCCTACTTTTAACACACTGAAATTGGAGGATAAAAAACACATCATAACATATATAAGACAATCGGGTGTAAAGTGTATGACTTTATATACTGTAAACTGTATGTAAACTGTACTTCTGACTGTGAGCTCTGTGGCTCTAGCTGTTCTGATATAGGCCCACTGTCATAAAATAAGTTTTATTTACATCTGCTCCCACCAAGTTGAAAGCCTCACTCAGACATATTTGGAAACTCGGGAAATGTTGTCATGACAAAGAAGTAACTATCGGGAAGCACACTCTGAAGTCACAGCTTGCGCTGGTGGCAATCGGTTCATTAGATTTAATTTGCTTTGTCTTCCCTAACTTTTAAGCCTAGGGATAGAACTCATGAGAACCAATGGGACTGTCTGAGGTAGAAAATAAAAAAATACACCACGTTAAAATCTGAGCAGTCTGTGCTTACCTAGTAAATTCCTCCAAACGGACGCTGCTTAGACATCAAAACAAAATTAAAGTTTTAATTTTGAGCCTCGGATCACCGAGCCGCAAAACTGGTTAAAAAACTCCAGTCAGAACAGGATGACCAAAGCAGGGATTCCAGTTGGCGTCACAAAGCCACAAACGAGCCACAGTTATCTGTGCACATTTTAAATGGTTTCCTCTTCCTTTAAGCTAATGTTCAGGCCTGACAAAAGTCATAGAGTGGGATTGTATGAAGAACGACTGGACTAAATTTAAACCCTGAGGGATGGGAAGGATGGAGGGAAGGAAACGCATGATAGAAGTGATAAGGTGACATCCAGGAAATGACTAAAAGTCACAAATAAGGACACACGGGTTGTGCATTCAGGTCAAGTTGAAAAGGTGGACTCTACATTTCCAAGCTTAGAGGGGACAGGAATCAAGTTGGGGTAGAGACATTTCTACCATAAGCTGCCTGCCTTTTTCCTCATATAAATTCCGTTTGTGTTTCAGATCTTTAACATATTTAATATTTTTGTATACCGATAAATACAGTACATATCAATCTGATTTTCTGTAATGATTTCCTAAGTGGTTTTTACATTACATTACATTACATTACAATCACTTGGCAGACGCTTTTATCCAAAGCGACGTACAGTAAGTGCATATTGAAGGTCATTGACCCGACTACAAAGCAAATCCGACAAAGCACAGCTCTCTCACAGCGTAGGAGCTATCCCTAGTAATAAACATGAGAAGTACACACAGTCAGCTATGCATTCTGAACTATAGAATAACCAAAAAACACAAGTTAAATAGAAAACAGGAAGCGAATACTATATAATGGCCCTATAGGTATAATTTTAGTCGAGGTGGAGTCTGAAAAAGTGCGTTTTCAGACCACGCCGAAAAACAGACAGTGTTTCAGCTGAGCGCAGCAGAGTGGGGAGTTCATTCCACCACTGGGGAGCTAGGGTGGAAAAGCTGTTAGTTGTTAGTATTGTAATGTAATGTTTTGTTTTGTGTTTTTTGTTGTACTATATTTTATGTAATGGGGTGCACAAACCATAAAAACACATAGCCCTCTGGCCTGCCAAGCAGCCAAATCTGGTTGTCCAACCAGATTAGCTGTGTGTTTGTGTGTGTGTGTGTGTGTGTGTGTATACATGTTTTTTTCACGGCATTAAAGGGATCGCCAACACAAATCGATGATTCAGCTTTTCAATGGTTAATTGCTGTCATCCTGGGGTGGAATAAACATAACCCAAATATCAGTACTAAGTGATATGCCTAAATTGAGATATGCCTTCCTTTTCCCCCCCGCTATTGCCTGTAATTGATCAGGCAAGGTTTTGATCGGGCGGGATTAAAACGCGACCAGTACACGTCATGAAGTCCTCTCAGCCAATAGTGAACCGCGGCCATACTTCACTGAAGCGTTTCTGTGAATGCCACGCCCCACGTTGGTGGAATAATTCAGACTTGCTCCCATAGAAAACAACAGTGCCGAAAGAAGACAACAAAGATCTGGAAAAAAACCTAGAAAATTCCCAAAAGATGTTGCATTGTGAACTGCACAGCCAATGCAATTTAAAAAACATGACTTGCATTTTGCACGAATTACCATGTTGAATTCGGAAATCCCAAAAGACAAGCCCTGTGGTTACATGCCATTAAGAGAGAGCAGGTGGAAGGAAACTATATGGTGTCCTGCATCTCCACATATGTCTGGGAAAGCACTTTTTAACAGGTAGGCTAAATAAACATCACATAATATTGAACTACAGGCTTCAACAATAACCGTTGGCCGAAACTTGAGCTCACCGTTCCGATTGGGTTAGTGCGCTTAATATGCCCTCATTAGGCAAAATGTAGTTGGATATATAGCTAACGTTAGCTATCTATCCAGAGGCCAAAGGTACATTTTACTGATGATAACTGGCAAGCAACACAATACCAGCTATTCCTCTCAGGAATTAAACACAGAAATACAGTTTTGCTGTTCAAGGTAAGCTAACGTTACCGATTAGCTTAATTCTTAAACTACGGAACACCCCATAGACATACGTAATTTCTACAAGTGAGACCTGTTTTACACTTCTCAAAATTGTAGCAAATACATATGTTGCTTAAGAAATAACTACTTTGTAGTCTCAGTAACGTTAACAGAAACAGAAAATTGTTGATCAAGTCAAATTTAACATTGTATGTTGCTCACTCGATGCTGGATAGTGATGTAATAGAATCAGTTGACATTTTAGTTATATACATTACAAAACATATGTCTTTTTTACATTTATATAAGGATTTTATTGTTGTGTCTCAGGGCAATCCCATTAAGTTGATACACAATATTGCATGATACGCTGTACCAGTAACGTTACTATTTGACGTGGGTCTCTGAGATTAACGTTAGTATTATTATGTGAACGGATCTTCTTCAGTTCAGTGGCTCAAACCTATGGTACAGTTGCACCACACACTTTCTTTTTTTTTTTAGCTATTGTTTGTTTTGCTAAACGGTGTTTGCATTTCCCAGTCTGCGCGTAACTTGCCTAGAGGCTCTTGGGCGTGGCCTGAATATTAATCAACTTTCACACCCACCTAGGCCTGAGAACTGCATAGTCAGCAGAAAGTGACACTATTCAATCTTCATTTTTTCCAGGTGTAGATGTTTTTAAAGGCTGAAATCTTGGTGGATGATTATTTTAATAACGAGGAGTAGTGTCAAATAAAGAAAACCACTTTTTAATCACAGTTGGCAATCTTCAACGTCACAAACTTTCTCTACTTCGTATTTTATGAACATGGCTCAAGATGAATGGTTTTGGGAATGTAAGCCAGGCAAATTAGATGGAGGAAATCTTTTTTTTTAAATGATGTGTTGGCTGGCAAGCCAAGTCTAATATTATTCTAAAAACACTAATCAAAATTATCCTATGTTAAAATTAAATGGCACAGCCACTGTACAACTAGCTAGCTTACTAACTGCTAAGTGCCAATAAGGCGCTCTTTGTTTATGCAAATGTCACATTGAAAAAACTGAATATGGTGAAGTATTTCTTTACGGAGGTTCTTTCATACTAATAACCGTCATTGTGGCTACAGTATAGGCTTGTGTGGGGAAGTGAAAGATGGTCAGGCCGTGGCCCAAGAACAGCTGGTTTTCTTGAGCAAATAAAGAAGGGAACTGCACAAATGAAATGTCTGCTCTTTAAAATTAACTGCACTGTCAGGAACTCTCACCTACCAATCTAAAGTTAATAGGAAAACCAATTGAAGCGGGCCCAATAGAAATTATTTGTAAGCGCAGATAAACCCCCCAAAAACAGCCTGGGCTTTTGAGCGTCATCATTGTCCCTGTAGTACTGGACAAATAAATAGTAGTCCCCAGTATAAGTTTTTCCACCAATGAAAAGTATCCTGTTGGTTTAACTTGGGTACAATGCATTGTAGGATTGCCATGAATGGTTTTAATTGTACACTGTCCCTGAAAAATAACTAAATAAATAACAAAGAAAAATACAACCACTACAACCAGTAGCTTCTATTTTCTATTAAGAAACAGTAAAACAGCAAACTACTAATTATCATACTTTGAAGAGTCCCCTATCACATTGAATGATGCCTTGTTGTTATCCTTTACAACTAAGTCACCTTATTTTCATTCTTTCATAACACAAACTGCTGAGAACAAGGCACTGAGTACACTATACCACCAAATATGAACTTTGGAGTGCTGGAGCGTGGATATCTCTTGTCCCATAATGCAAATAGCAAGAGCGGCGATGAAGGGTACCTGCTCTGCAACCATCTGGGCGATTTCCTCGTATGTTTTTCCTGCCGCAGTGAGTGCATCAGTGAGCGTGGCTTCTCCTAGAGACACATAAAACGCAGCAGAAATGCCTCAGTGTTCTACGGTATGCAGTGGTGGCTATTTATGACAACCTAACAACTACAGTGGCAATGATTATTATGGGGATTCTCACTAGGGCAACTGGAAACTAGGTCACCAAAATCTTTTTGTGATTTTGTTTCAGGTTTAGCATGAATTCCAAATGATACAGTATATAATTTTGTAATGCTAAAAATAAATTCAAGATACATAAGGAATGACATCCTCACTGCAACAATTTGGCACAAAGAAAATGGAAGCATGTGTGTATACACGTATACCCTCAGAACTATTTACACCTTTGATATATTTTCCAAAATGATTTGTGTCACAATTAAAAACCGCATTAACCTTTTTAAAAGATGATCTCAGTCTATATTGTACTGGGAACTGTACTGTGGCCTCCCACAGCTTTCTGCTTCACTTGGGCATAAACAGGAAGTAACACACAAAAAAAAAATAAACGCGTCATCCATCACCATGCAGAAAAGCAAAGAACTCTCAGAAGAAAAAAGACAAAAGCTTGTTGACTATCACAAACAAATCAATAACTAGATACCAATTTCAATAATGTAGAAGTTTTAAAACCACTGGAACAATAGTAACCCTGTCTGCTAGAGAACAGAAATACATTTTGCCCTCATACACAATGAAGCAGAAGGTTTGTGAGGTAAAGAAAAATCCATAATGTAAATTCTTACATTATGTATTTTATATACTGTATATCCTTTTTGTTTATTTATTATCAAGAGTGTGAAGAATTTTGGAGGGCACTGTATATATGAAGATTTCATTAATATATAAATGGCATTTTTATATATTTCAGCCAATACCAAGTTTTACGAGAGCAACACAGCTTTTCCATTTGTACATATTTCTTCGGTAGAGTAAATGGAGGTTCTACTGTACCTTGGTATCCACTGCTGTTGAATACTGAAGAAAGATTCTGAAATGCTTTTCCAATCCTCTGGTACTCCTTTGGCAATGCTAAAAATTAAACAACACAGATAAACTAAGGTACACTGAATACCATGTTGCCATATTAACTCTATATGCCTGCCCCCCCTCCCCCCCCCCCCCCCCCCCCCCCCCACGGTTACACTACAATATCTCTGCTTATGAAAGATGAGCTATCAGATGGTATAGAATGGTACTGGTATAGGTCTGGGTACTGTCACAGTGGAATGTTCCTCAGGAATGTTTACTTTGAATATCTGACAAGAAGAACCCATACAAGAACGTTAGTAAATTTAGCATCTGCCACCCTGTTGCGTTACAAAATTAGGCCATTTCTCTCTGCCTGTTTACTTAACAAAGCAACATCAATTCTAATTTGATGCGTTTTATGAATATTTGTTAAGGGGCATGCCAAGAACAATACTCTGCCAATGGTTGTCGGTTATACAATATAGCACTGGAAACTATACGGTTACTGACAGGAAATTCCTGTTGTTAAGAAGGAGAGAGGAGGGACAGAATTTTCTTCTAAAGAATTTGTTGTATCAGGCTAGGCAAAGGTCGGAGGTCAGATACTTACGGCCAGTGCATCGCTTCCAATGCTCCTGTCCCACAGTTAGTAGGTCTTTCACTCCATCATCCATGGCCTTGGTGAACCGGCTGAACATCTCACACTTCTGCTCCCTTCACAAACCAAAAACCATCCAAAGTTTCAAAACCAAACAAGGCTTTTCAAACAACCATTCACTTTGGGCTGCAAATGTCCATACTGCACTCAATTAAGTCACATTGGCCAGGATTAAATAAACATTTCCCCTTTTTTTTATACAAATAAATGCGAGTGTTCGTCATTTTCTTCAGAAGCATACTTTTTGGTCTGCGTTGATAGACTGACTATTATTCTGCTGTCCTGACCACCGTGGGAAGTTCAGTGTAATGTCGAACTTGCCAAACTCGGTTTAAAAAGTAATACAACTTTTTAAATTCAGTGTCAATGTTGATTGAATCCTGGTCGTTGCACTTCCAAAACACTGTTGACAAATTAGAAATCTATACCTTGAACTGCTGAAATGATGTGACAATGCCAAATGTGGTTCTAAACTAACACAGGTTCAATACAAAACAATGCTACGACATGCTATGACTTCTTATTCCACAACTTGATATCTAAAAATCTATACAATCTGCAGAGTCCGCCCATAATTCTAAGCTCTCAACATGCTTCACTGTGTTTGAAGAAGGACTCCCTATCCACACGGATGTCAGTGGAACTCACACTTCAACAAGGTCCAGATCAGGAGCCTCTGGCTCTATTGTTGAAAAGATCATCACTCCCACGGTCTCGTCCTTCTCTGCTTTTCTCTTCCCTGTCTTCCAGTCCTGGAATATGAGTGCTCTGTGATTAACAAAACTGACACATCTTCCTTAACCCTTGCAATGGATATTTATGGAGAAGAGTTTGCTAATCTCCATCGATCTACTGGACTGAAGGCTGCTGTTTGACATTGTCTCCAAACTTTGAGGCTCAAAGCACTCTAATCCCGCATTGGAATCTTGACAATTACCACAGAATTTGCTGTTTAAAGAATAACCGTTACATTCATGCAATACTTTATCACAAATAGGCCATAAAGACACTTGCAAAACAAACTGTAAAATAGCCAGCAAGCTAGCCGTAGCACAGATACAGTGGTGTTCAAAAAAATAGCAGTACAACATCAGTAACCTGATGAACCACTGTTATTAGTAGTAGTGATATTTCTGCATGGCAAATAATTTACTTGTAGATGTAGTAGTGTAATAGAAAAACAACAGACCCAACTGTCATGACATGCACGCTGCTTGTTCTGAGTAATTGACTCATTCATTGAAAGGGGCGTGTTCAAAATAATAGCAGTGTGGAGTTTAATTAGAGAATTCATTCATTCTGTGAAAAAAACAGGTCAAACAGGTATTCCACAGGTAAACAGGTGATGTCATCATGATTCTGTATAAAAGGATATCAAAAGACTCCTGGTATCTTATTTCCAGGTACTCTTAGAAGCAATACTATAACCTCTCTGCATTTGAATGGATTGCTATGGGAATTGGGGGGTGGGACTAGATTAAGCTGTAAATTACACGGGAATAGTATGGAACACATGGTTGGCTAAATGGCTGTAAGTCAACAAGGGTCTGAGGTATCAAACAAGCCATCACTCTGCTGCCAGAAATACAGTAGATATGGATGGATAACTTGAAGGGTTTCTTCCATAGAGACTTATTTTTCCATAGAGTTCAATAGGAAAATTTGTCAGGAGAAACAACCCTTCAAGTGATCCATCCATATCTACTACATATCTGGCAGCAGAGTGATGGTTTGAGGCTCGTTTGATACCTCAGACCCTTGTTGACTTACAGCCATTTAGCCAACCATGGGTTCCATACTATTCCCGTGTACTATTTACAGCTTAATCTAGTCCCACCCCCCAATTCCCATAGAGATCCATTCAAATGCAGAGAGGTTATAGTATTGCTTCTGGAAATAAGATATCAGGAGTCTTTTGATATCCTTTTATACAGAATCATGATGGCATCACCTGTTCACCTGTGGAATACCTGTTTGACCTGTTTTTTTCACAGAATGAATGAATTCTCTAATTAAACTCCACACTGCTATTATTTTGAACACGCCCCTTCCAATGAATGAGTCAATTACTCAGAACAAGCAGCGTGAATGTCATGACAGTTGGGTCTGTTGTTTTTCTATTACACTACTACATCTACAAGTAAATTATTTGCCATGCAGAAATATCACTACTACTAATAACAGTGGTTCATCAGGTTACTGATGTTGTACTGCTATTTTTTTGAACACCACTGTATGCATTGAGTCTCATTCCACACCATATGTTGGAAGCATACAACATATCCAGCATAGTACAGAAGATCAATGAAAACATAGCGTCATGGGTCAGGCTTACATGTCTCTGCTATAAGTTGGATGAAAGCAGTGCAGCGACAAACCCACCGACTTTCAGGATGAATTGTTTCTAGATAATTGCATCAACTCAATGAAGGCGGCCATAAATTATGGCAAAATGCAAACAGGCAATTCAAACATAAACTATGGGACAAAGGGAAGTGGTTCCAAGCAACATATGTGTCTCATATATGTCACACTTTCACAAACTATCCTCAGAGAATCTGACCAACATCTAAGCTGCCATGTCCATAATGTGCCCACCACTGCTATAGTATATGCCCTTCCGTTGTTCAGGTGTCAAGTATCTCGAGACTGTCTACGTTTCAGAATGAGTAGCTGTGTGAACCAGGTTTATGAATTGTCTGGCTGGCGACGCAGTACATAAATTAGTGCTACCTTCTCGTCCTTGTAGGAGACGAAGAGCTGGAAGACCTCACTGTAGGAGACGATGGGGTGCCGGCACATCCGGGTCATCCAACCCTGGAGACGCTCCATCCGCATCTTTATGAACTCCTCCTCAAAGCGTCCTGATCAACAGGTCCCCAAGGAGGAGCAGAAGTACTTCAGTTAATCACTTTAGTTTTTAATTTGCCATAACTGAAGCAGTTTGGAGTGTTTATCGGCACGGGATAACTGTAGTATGATTTTTCAAAGATAAGAAGAATTGATTCAGACTCACTGAAGAATTAATCATTTCATTAGTCAGAAGGAACCTGTTGCAGACACTAACTTTTCTGGAATGGAAGATGACATAAGTAATTGTACAGCTATTGTACAGCTAGAAGTTGTGGGGCCTAAGTGGGAAGAGTGAGAGCTGAATGGTGTAGAGCAGGGGTCCCCAACCCAGCACCTGAAGAACTACAGGATTTTGTGGTTTTAATTTTAACATCATAATCAGCAACCAATTCAGACCTAAGACACTGGGGGAGCTAACTATGTAATCAATTGCTTTAATTGGTCAATTAACTCCTGAGCAACAAGGAAAATCAGGTGATCCTGCAGCTATCCAGAAACAGGGTTGAGAATCACTAGCTGAGCAACTTGAGAAAACCAGCAGACCCTATGGCTTTCAAGGACCAAGGCTGAGAACCTCAGGCTTTGAGGCTCAGGCTGAGCCAGAGACTGGAAAAGACAGTCTTCTCCCATTCATTGCCCTCTATTTTTCTCCCAGGACATTCAGATATTACCACTTACTACACCACACTACTTACTCTCCAGCATTACAAACAAAAATATTTGGAGGTTGGCTCACTCAGCTAAGTCACTGGTTGCTCTGGGGATCTAATCCTGACTGTGTGTGTGCTATGGCTAGGTGTTTCTCAATCGATCATAGCGTAACCCAGGAAAGGTTACAGCCAGCTGGGTATTCTCTTCCTCCTTGTGCAATAGCAGCTCCTCTTTGTTTTCTTTTTTTCTTTTTTTTTTTTAAACAAAGACTTTTGCAGTGACAGGACTGCCTTCAAATTGTGATTTGACAATCCAAATAACAGGTGGCAAAGAAATCTGGATACATAATTATGATACAATTTCTAATTACATCAGAGTATACAAAAGATCTCTGTGATGGTTACTGCAAGGCAATATATTTTGTGCCAGATGAAGGTGAAAATGGATTTACTTATTTTACCTGTGACCTGTTTGTCTGGTAATGAGGGGATGGGAATAGCCGATCCAAACTTGTCCAGAAGCCTTTCATAGAGCCAATCAAAGTGTTTGTATCTGTGATTGACAGGTCGGTTTGTGGTCTGTAAAACAATCACCTCAAGTTTACAAGAGCAATACTGTAGTCCAGAACATATAATTTTCATTTAGGATAATCTGCATACATCAATTCAAGAAACAACTTTAGCAAGATTTCAAACCGAATGCACTCTTAAATAAAGCCTTTATTAGAATGTTACACCCATATGAAAAGGACACAAATCAAAAGCCACTAGAAACATTCATATGCTCAGCATCTAGCAGTATGCACACTTCACACTTGAATATAACGTGAACAGGAACTTACACTTGGCGTGACTTGATATTCAATGTAACTCTTCAGGCCGTACATTTTGGTACCCTTCTTGGGATCTGCTACAACGCAATCCAGCTGGCCCTCAGGATACAGCCACACCGGGCCAACCTCACCCATCTGGAATCATAAGGAGCATTTCCAATAGGACCATAAAGGCTGTGAGCAATGGGAGTTCTAGTTCAGCAACTAACTTTGCATGGAGTCTAAATAAAAGACCATTGCCACTAAACAGCTGTGCAATGAATGGGCTTACTCACATAGATGGGAAGCTTGTCTTTTCCCTTTGCTGGCTGTTTTGAAAGAAGATATAACTCTGGACCAGATTTGGAGAAGCCAGGAAATCTGCACATAAGTATGAGTGTGGTTGATTCTCAGAGATACAAGGAGTCTACAGCAAACAATGTCATATATGTAGCGTGTGGAGACAGGTAGGCGTTCTTACTTGTTGAGAGAGATTTTCATTGTTGAAGACCCATGGGCCCCTCCGCGATTGACAGCCCCTCCCTCCCCAGCCTCGGACTCCGCATACCCCCCCGATGACTTCACATCGTCCCACTCATCATCCCACTCATCGTCGTCTGCTGCGCCTGAGAGAGACCATAACAGAAAACTGAGGCCCAGGGCCCACAGCTAGCCTGACCAAGCCTGTCACCCATTACAGACAGCCCTGCTGAATTGTTAAGTTTTTTTGGTAAGTCTCTAAGCACTCACATTCACATCAATGAGCAGATCGAAAGTTTGAATTTCCAAAATCCACAAGCAATTCTATCTATAGGATTAGTGGCATACACATACAGTGAGCACCATAATTCATTGGACAGTGACACATTTTTTGTTATTTTGGTTCTGTTGTCTAGCACATTGAGTTTGAAAGGACACAATGACAATGAGGTTGAAGTGCAGACTCTCAGCTTTAATTTGAGGGCATTTTCATCCCAGAGTATTTGATGCCCGAAAATGGAGGGGACTATGTATGAAAGGTTCTATAATTTCTAAACGGTTTATCCGATATGGATGAAAACACCCTCAAATTAAAGCTGCCAGTCTGCACTTCAACCTCATTGTCATTGTATCATTTCAAACACAAAGTACTAGAGTACAGAACCAAAAAATGTGTCACTGTCCAGTGAATTATGGTGCTCACCGTATATGTAAAACTATCAGTTTAACAGTATCATGTGCATTTTGAGCTTAAAGAAAAGAGCTTGGCAGTTATTGCTAAATGTCACGGTTTGTGAAATATTGCCATTCCAGGCCTTTTGTGCACATCACAGCTCCTTGCAGAGAAAACCACCACTCAGCAGACTCACAAGCAAGGAGGCTCATGCTCAAAGCATGATGTCAGAAACACGTGAACCTCGACTAATCACTGAGGATGCACTGGGCCTTTTCGGAACCACTGGTAATGTGTAGGTTGCAGCTGTGAGGAGGCAGCTGTGTTTGGCACACAACTCATCCTTCGACCGTACCAGGGCTGGTGTATGATTAAATGTCCCTTAAAGATTTTGTACATGGGATACCTATAATTAGCCAATTGCTACAATGTCAGTTAGGATATTAGCTAGCCGGGGAAATATCTAGGTAGGTAGAGCTAACTACCTAGCTAGCTACGTACTGAGCAGTTGTGATTTAGATGATAAATTTTTAAAGAAAAAAATTTCAACTCAATTCATATTGTGTAAATGTTGGATTTTTCTAATGTTGATGCGAACAGATTGCTTTCAATGCACTGTGAAAACTTGGTTGCGCTTATGTATGTACAATTACTAGTACGTCGGTTATAATATTTGCCTGTTAGTTCTATCTATGTGACCACCTACCTAGTGATAGCTACGTACCTAGCAATTGTGATTGAGGTAGCAAATGTTAGCTTGCCAGCTAAGCACACTTAAATAGCAAGCTAGCGAGATGGTAAAAAGACGTTACACTCTATTAAATTTGTATTGAATAAATGTGGGATTTAATGTTGATGCGAACCAATTGCCGATTTCTGTAAATAATCACTTGACATCCAGCAGTACTAAGCTTGCAGTGCTATAATAACTTTGTTAGCCAGCAGTAACAGGCAATAATGTCCTACGTGAATAAGCACATATGCACGCAAGAGTCAAAGCGCATAATCAGGCGATAGCATTGTATCCATTAAGGGGGCGATACATCACAATGCGACGGAACCGGAAATAGACCAGAGCAGACCGCACAGGAAGTATTCACGCTCAAACCAGCTGATGCTTACCTCATATGACTTGGAAATGGTATTATGGATACTTCTTTGAGTTTCATGCAGTTAACGCTGGCTACATGCAGATACAGTAGCTATGCTGGATTAATTCTAATCGAGGATGCTAGTTATTAAATACACAGCAGGTTCCAGGATTCTATGGTGACATAATGACCTGAATCATTTGGATGAAGAAGACCCCAAGTAAAACTTTTCATAAGCTTTTAATCATTTGTGAAACCTTCAAATCATTTAAATAATTCTTCTAATAAACTACATTCTATAACTCAACATTGACTTGAAATATGATATTCAAAGTAACGTTGGCACTTAACCAAAACACATAATGACCTTAGTACAACCGTATCTGAAAAAGGACCCAATGAAAACACTTTCACAACCCTTGGCTGATTTCTGAAATTATAATCATGTTTCAAATAAACGGTATATTCAATACCCCATTATGGGCCTAGAAGGAGATATTCAGACGCAAACTCCTTAACCAAACTATATAATGACTTCAATCCAATTGCACCTAGACGAGGATCCCATTTCCTAATATTCACAACTTTTGTAACTGTAATTTCAACAGACACTACTGTCCATTGGTCAATAAAAAATAGCTGGTGCTCCTTAAATTTTGGTGGATGCTCCTAAATTTATGCTGGTGCTCCTACCCTTTTGAGTTTGGGAGCACCAATGCTACCAAGTAAAAAAGTTCACTTTGAGCACTACATACACCAACCATCCTCCATCCATCCTCAGGCCAACAATCTTCTGCCTGTAATTTCAACCATGCTCTAACCATCCACCAACTTCCCACTGACCATCCTCCAACTATCTTACACAATCCTCTGACGATCTGTAAACCATGCTCTAACCATCCTCCGACTTCCCTTTGACCATCCTACAACCATCTTCCACCAATCCTCTGACCATCTGTAAAACATCCATCAATCATCCTTCCACCATCCTTCCATTCCCATGTTCACTATGGGAGCACATCCCCATTTCTAACAGCTAAAGCCAAAATATAGCCCAATCACAAAGCTGGGACTAAACATTGAAAGTTGAAGGAACACCAATATAGGCCGGGAGTAATGACATGATCTGAAGAAGAGCTTCACAAAGGTGATAGACATACACAAAATAGTCACTACAGGCTCCTACAGCATCTTGCAATGTCCCTGTCTCTGTGCCAGACAATCTCATTAGAGCGGATTTCCTCTCTGGGTAGATGTCCGGGCAGTTTTGACTGAGTTGCCAAATACATTTCATGTTACCTCAAACCAAACATTACACAGTCAAGCCACTGTCACAACATACTTAAGTTTGCTCTGGACCAATCAAGTCTCAAGACGAGCAAAAAAAAATAAAAATAAAAAACTGGAGGAAACCAATCATGACAATCATTCAGCCGCTTGAACAAGTGGCTTAAGGCAAATTTTTAAAGTTAAAAACATACTTTCTCATATGCTTCTTCACACGAACACACACATATGCATGCACAAACAATAATGTATTTGGAAACACTAATCACACACTAAGCACTTAAGTTAACTTATCGCACTCATGCTGAGTTAATAATCCATGCTACATAATGGCAAATTTCACAAAAGAGAAAAACGGTGAGTGCAGAGGATACCTGTATAATCAATTAAGCATGGATAGGGATATATATCTTTAAAAAAAGAATAAAGAAAAGAGTTATTACTTCATACAGAAATTGAACAAACCACTATTCCCATTTCCTGAACAGAGTCAGGAATTGTGAAAGGCACAAAAAGAGCAATTTCTCCTACATATGTACAAAAAACCTCATGTGGAAAGAGGCTGCTATAATGTTCATATAATCGGTAGTACTGTGCAGAAATACTTAAATTTGTTTTGATTCTGTCTCATACTCATCTCTTTCTAAATGTGCATCCTCAAATGCAGCTGTATCATAACACTGTCGCATCAGCATTACATCAAAGGCACATTGTGTTGCTTGGTGGTTCTCAAACTCAGTCCTGAGAGACGCCTGTGCATGCTGGGTTTCGTTCAAACCACAATTGCAAATCCCACAATTTTAACAAACCGCTCATTTTACTTAATTACACTTTTCATGTTTTGAGGGATTATTTACCCTCTTTAGCCACATTGTCAGAAATAACTATCCTCACCAGGAAGAATAAAAGTCTCATATTGACATTGTGCTTATTGTGCTATATTGCAAACAATTACATGAAGAGGTAAAAAAAAAAATGTTATTAAAGAGGTGAGGTGAATCAATAGGCTCCAAATTGGTGAACGTGAAGACACATGGCCACCTAACCATTTGGTAGTTAATGAAGAATTGAAAGACAAAGCAAAGGTAACAAATTTGCATTCTGTAAATAAGATTAAGGAAAAAATTACGAAAGAATTTAAACGCATGTGTTCAACAACCTCAAATGAACAGGGGATTGGCTGCAACAAAAACCAGCATACACAGGGGTCCCCAGGACTGGGTTTTAGAACCACTGGGCTAGCCTACAAACTCCAAAAGCACACACTGTTGTCTATGAAGAAAAGAATGTGTGACCAAGTCATATATATATATAGATCAAAGCACAACTGTGGACGAGACACAGCTGGCTTTTGCCTTCGATCAGATGACCCTGTTCTGTGTCACCTCAACCTTGTACAAAAGCTTCATGCTCATTGAAATACTGCCTTTATTTTCACACAATTCAACAATTTTTGATCCCTCAACACAACCATGCCTTAAAGACCCGATAAACAGAAAATAATGACTTCATACTGAGGCTACATGTGTGTGTGGGAGGGCGAATACAATGCTTATTTCAAAGTCTTTTCAAAGTGATTCAAATGCTACGGGATGTGATGGAAATTATTCTATTAATGTAACCATCATATTATGCATAATAAATCGCATAATAGGCATGGTTACGAAATACTGACTTCAATGGTATGTCCTATAGACATTCCTCCACTGATGGGTATTAATGGCCATATTTGGTACAACCTGATTATTAAGAGCACAACACAAATTGAAGGGCTAGTAAATATATAATTAAAAGACTAAGTCCTGATATACCCATAAAATGCTTTAAAATGGATTCATTAATTTTCTACAAGTTCTTGGCATCTGTTGTTCACCAGTACTTTACTCTGGACTGGCCAGTTGAAACATTGCAGCATATGTTGCTTTACTGGGAAGAATCTTTACAGAAGTAATTTCCTCATTCTTTCACAGATAAAGAAAGGTTGGCAAGAGTGCAGCGCTTGATTTGGCCTAATTTAATTGGTAAAAGCCAAATGGTTCATATAAACAAAAGCCAATTCCAGATAATTATTTTGTGGAAAAATTGTGGAAGCTATATTTATGAGTCACTGAATTCTTCAGCTGTTCATACATTTCCAGTAAAACAGCCTTGGGCGAGATATACTAGATATACTAGCTAGTGCTTCTTCCTGAACCCTAGGTAACAAATATGAAATATTAATATTAATTACTTAAACATCTGTGATTTATGTATGACTACCAAATTCAAAATGTTGCTAATGTAACAACAAGAAAGAGTCCTGCAGGATGCCAGATTCACATAAATATCCACCCTGTTATTTTCCATTTTCTTTTGAAAAACAGAAAGAGGTGGCCTGGGGTAAGCGCGGGAAATCTCCAGTATAAATATTCACCAATGGGTACAAGCATGGGTATGTTAAGAGTGTCTATGAAGTCTCATTGTTCAGCTGGCCTTTCTATTTGAGACTTACGAGACAAATGCAAATCTGCGATCTATGGAAAAACTGAATGTAGCAATCATAGGCTAACAGAAAGAGCGGTTGCTGTTGTTATAGGAAGTCTACTGTGCTGCCTCATTGTAACGTAAAACTATAATGTTGAACAGCAATAATTTTACTGCCTGTAGGCTCATTGCCTCATACAGAACAGCAATGAGGGGCACAAAAATTTTTTTAATATGAGATATGACGCACCGCGGTGGTGCAGTGGACAAAGGAGCAGACTTTGTTAGTGCGGTTGCGCCCCGAGGATCGTCGCACATAAGACAGCCCTGGGCGACATGGAATCATGGTTAGGAGCTCGAGGAGTCGCGCCCTGAAGAGGACGTGGCGCTCTCTTTCCTGCTACCGGACAAAGGGGTTGTAACGGTTGCTACACGGGGGGAATTGAATTGCATAGGGTCCAATTGGCTACCAAATTAAGAGAAAAAGGGAAAAATCTGGGGAAAAAATAATAAAAAATGAGATATGCTCGTAAGGGAATGATGGTCTTTCAGAACTCTGAAGTGTTCCTAACTTCAAAATGGATGTAGATATGCATCAGTTTGAAGAATCTCAATCCTTTATTGATTGGAAATGTATACCTATAACATTGTAGTCTTTTTTAAATAGGCTACTCTCATTATGTAGCCATAATGCTTTGTTTAAGTTAATAACAAGTTACTAAACCAGTCTGACTACTTTCTGTCGGCTTCCCAGAAAAACACAAACTACAAGTTGTCAAAAGCACTTAATGCAGCGCCTTTCGACTGTGCTTTTTATTCAGAAATCAGGCGCATAGGCACAAGACATGGCCAAAGAAAAGAAAGAGAAAAGGGGGGTCTGGTGAAGCATTTTACAGCAAGGGAACCTGCCACAATCTCACTCCTTCCCTCTGCTCTGGGCCCAGGCAATGGAAACTCTGAACAGGGCCTTGCTCCTTTGGTAATGACCTCATACCACAGGAGCAAGTCATCCTTGATTCTGACCACGCCCAACAGGCAATCTACCCCTTACATTAACTGAAACACAGTACTATTATCCACCATAGAAAATACTTGTAATTGGGCATAATTTCAAGCTCAGCATTTAAGACTCAAATCAGCAGAGGCACTTTTACAAAGCTCAGGTACAATTTTCATCCAAATATTTGCTCTTCCAATCTTTTATTGGCTATTCTAAAATCACAGTATTTTTTAGTACTATTCTCTCTCCCTCACGTTCCATATCTAATCAATCTAATGGATAGATGTGGATTGTACTCTGGAAATTCATGCAAGTAAATATCAAAAGTCTAATGACCAAAAAGTGAAAAGCGACCAGGCCTTTACCTGGACCCTGGTAGGCCTGAGGGTGACCTTGTAGAGTGGAGTTCCAGTTTCCTGCCGTTCCGGCCTTTCCGGTTTCTGTGCCCTCCGGCTTGGCTGCCCAGTTGTTGGCGGAGTTTGCAGGGGGGTCAGAGTTCCATGTAGACCAGGGGTCGTTTCCATTGCTCGCCTGTAACAAAGCAGCACTAGCTTTAGACCAGAGGGACTCTAAGAAATTACATTTATTTGAAACCATGGTGGCATTCTTTGAAATTAAATTTATTGGGGATAAACAGAAACCACTCGATGATGCGGGGTATGAGAACACAATACTCAGATTTCAGGAATAAAAAATAAAAAAAACATTTTACTAAGTTGTTTTTCTTAATATTGAATACAATTCATCATGTAGTATTATGAAAACATCTTTTGTAAAAACATTCAGCTTGTAGTGAGAACATTAGACATGGTTTATCAGCAATGTCCCTTAAAAATGGGCATTACTGGGAGCTTTTTCATTCAATAACGGTTATGGTGAAACAGAGAACAATGATCGTATTTCAACATGTCTTGCTAGACCCTCTTACACATCCCTTCCTGCTAATACACATCCCTTCCTGCTAATACACATCCCTTCCTGCTAATACACATCCCTTCCTGCTAATACACATCCCTTCCTGCTAATACACATCCCTTCCTGCTAATACACATCCCTTCCTGCTAATACACATCCCTTCCTGCTAATACACATCCCTTCCTGCTAATACACATCCCTTCCTGCTAATACACATCCCTTCCTGCTAATACACATCCCTTCCTGCTAATACACATCCCTTCCTGCTAATACACATCCCTTCCTGCTAATACACATCCCTTCCTGCTAATACACATCCCTTCCTGCTAATACACATCCCTTCCTGCTAATACACATCCCTTCCTGCTAATACACATCCCTTCCTGCTAATACACATCCCTTCCTGCTAATAATCCTCAATAAATATGAAGCACTGGTTCATCAGACGTGATGCCAATTGGAAAAGAAAGTCACACTCGAATACCACTGGGCTATAAAGTTATCATTCTGAATTCTATGCTTTATTTTTCCTCTTTTTTTTTTTGCTTGTGAAAACTTGTCGTAAAGGGAAGAGGAAAATGTTTGCAATATTACGGTGGCCTCACTCACACCATTGCTACATGGCCATTTTAAGTATTTGGCCTGAAAGGCCAACTATAAAAAACGTGAAGAGCATGACTGCAGCAAAGTTTGCGGGGGTTGAATATCTAGAAGCTCTTAAGTCCCCATTCATTGAACGTCTGGTAGTGTGTGAAACAAGCTTAATGGTCCACAACATCAATACAGCTGGCCTTGAGGCTTGCATAGAAATTCTTCCGCCTCCATAATTACATTACACATATGGGTATTTTTCATTGAGTGACTCACTGCTTTTAAGATACAAAACAGATTGACATTAAAACATAATACACTTTCAGATTCAGTAGCATTTAAAGGATTGTTTTTTCTAAATAGGGAACCTATTAAAAAAGTCTAATATTTTAGCCTATATTTGTACATATGGCAAAGATCAAAAACATCAAAATGCAAGTAGTGGTCGCCCAGATAAAGACAGAATTCACATCACCACAGTAAAACACAAAGTATATTTAGGAGAAAATCTTTTTTGCATTCACAACTTCCGTGCATATGGGACAGAGAATGACCATGCGAGGGGCGATGTGGGATGGAGGGGGGTCTTAAGCACAAGCTGCCATTGTCAATTCCAGGTCAGAGTCGGCTAGAGAAATATACCACACTCAAACTGTCAGCAGCTGGGCTACAAGCAACAGCCTACACTGGCAATGAGAGCCTTTTCCGTAGTACAAAAATACATCTTTTTGCAGAAACAAAGAAACCCAGACAGGGGACCCTAACATGTGGGATTCTAAAAATCATACAAGAGAATGTTCATGGTGATCACGCTAAAGTGAACTGGATATCACTGAAGTAAGCAGACTTGTTATAGTGACAGCACAAAGATGATGCCATTCAAATTGATTATATGAGATCAGTAGTAGCCTAGCAAAAGTGTATATCCAAAAATGTTTGATGACGACCAGAGTAGTACATAAACTAAATTACAGTATGTTTTTAGTGTTCAAAAATTTTATCATACAGCATGTAGGCTTTTAGATGCCCTGTGCTAAAATGTTACTCGATAGCACTGCAGTTGAAGTGGTATGCACATTTTCTGATAAGTTACAGTATTTGCTGAAACAACAATGTACACATTATGATTGATTACAAGTCAGGTAATAATATTGGTCTGTAATCATGGACCATCAGCATTATGGATCACGGTACACAAGGGTCACGTTCAGATCAACAAAAAAAAATAAAAAATCACGAAGATTAGCAGCGTCATCAAAATATAACTAAAGCAGAAATAATTTGAAGTTTAATTTTGGAAGAACTTCTGCATTGCTCATTCAGGTACCATACTGAACCCTTCACATTTATAAATGGGCAATTCTATTGATAAATTGGAAAAACAGGATCATGAGCTGGTGATCAGTGCAAAGTGATGCTAGATTGAATTTTCACAGTGAAAATCAGTCTGGACAGCAGCAGTGTTGGGGGAACAGGGTTTTTCCAGGGGAGGGGGGCGAGATCATGCTTGTCGCAGGCTGAGCTGGGCGGGGCCCCATGCGTGGCTCCGCCCCCATGCTGCAGGCCAGGTTACCTCGTCAGGGGATGTCGAGGAGGGGGCCGGGGTTTCGGGAGTATCCGGCTGAAAGGAACAGCCAGTTACATCCACCTTGGGGGAGAGAGGTGACATCATGAAGCACCTGTAGGCTAAGTGTTACCTTGACAACACCCAGCAGGGAGGTTGATTGACGCGTCGTTGATCAATTTCTGCTATGATGGTGCACAGCCATAAAAGCACATATACATACATACAAATGTCAAAATTAAATACATGCACTAAACGACATACCCTGTCATTTTGAAACCACGGTGGCTTTCTTTGGCATGCTATAATGCAACCACCTACAATAGAGGAGAGGATTCACACACGCGCATGCACACAATATCATTAGCAAAGTTTTAGAACAAGCAAACCAGCTGGATGAACTGGAACCTGAAACTAAAGTGCCAAAAACAGTGAGGGAAAGACTAAATACTTAAAATGGAATTTTCCAGAAAACATTCTCCAGGAAACTTGTGTGTGCTGGTGTGAACTGGTGCTGGGCCAAAGGCCAGAGTAAATCAAACCTCAGACTCACATGTGACACAGAACAGGTGCAGTCTGGGGGAGAAAGTAGAATATAGATTTTATGTGATTAAATTGTTTGATACTTCTGGAGCGAGAGACAGTGGAGCAGCTTCAGCCAGTTATAAAACAAATTTTTGAGCGCTCTAATCGAACTAGTTTTTTTTTTTAAAATGTACATTTCTCACCCTGATTTGGAATGTCCAATTAGCGCATCACTGTCCATGCAATCCCTGTTGGCGATTCGGGAGAGAGAAAACCTCCGCGATTCTCCTCTGAAACAAGTGGTGTCGCCAACCTGCTTGTTTCCACAGCGCAGCCCACAACCAAACTTTCGCAGAGCTGAGTCGGACGAAGACATTTAATGTGTGATGTGGCATGCAGTCCACACACAATCAACCAGCGGGGGTGGCTAGAGAGCAGTAAAACACAGACCCCCTAATGACTGAACCCTCCCAACCCTGGCCAATGCAATTAGAACTCCAATTTAAAATATACCAAAATTGGTAAAAGTGGGTTTTGGAAAAACACTCTCCAAATATGTCGGACTAATTTTCACAAGTTAAAAAATATTTTTAAAATTCCAATACCTTATCAAAAAACATCTCATAGGCATCATAAACAAAGACTTTGCAATGAATTATAGGAGATTGTGCAGAGGAAATATGGAAATGGCTGCGTACACTCACTTTCAAAAATTAAGCTTTAAGGATAGGAACATCATGATGACGGGCCAAAGTTCTCTATTGACAAACAGTGGAATTGAAATGCAGAGCCAATCTGACGGACTTCGGAACAGAAGAAACTGTCGACCAGTGTTACAGTAATCATCATACGTGCATTTGTACTTCTGGGGGAGGGGGTTTTGGATTCTTTGCGATAAACTTTAGCATATTTTTAACATATATCTGTAATTCTGGGGGGGGGCTTAGTGAATAATGACAATTAGCCAAGAGCATGAATAATGTACATATGCTTTTTTGTATTAAACAGGAACAGAGTTCTTCCCACATACATGACTGGGAGTAGGCTATATGTATTCAGATGATTTCTTCCTTAAAGTTAAGGAACATTAAATCATAAAATAAAGCTTTCACTGCATTCTACACTGCACACTCATGATATTAAGACTTCATAGAGTCTTTATGGATAGCCTGAGTGACATTGCTATTTACAGATACGCCTACACCAAACACTTACTTTTCAGACTGACATCTGTTTTTCACCAAAAAAAAAGAGCAAAAATAGAAAATCAATGTGTGCAGACATCTTATGCTACAGTTGTTTTCACTTCTACTTTCTGCTGCCGAATGTGAAGTGAAAAAAAAAAAAAAACCTTCGATGACATCTGCTTCTGTTTTTAACATGCACTGACATCATGGTGGTGTTTGCAGGGTTGTATGAGAACTGTGCCTGGACGCCTCAGAGCCATGTTTCACTGCCATGGGAAAGAGGAAGGCCGCCGCTACTGTGACTAACACGCACCACCTCCCGAGGCCCTGAATCTAAACTCCTACACATGCAAGCTCTTAGGCTTCTGTGCACACCAACTCCTCTGTCCCTGAATCTCAGTCTTTGTGCACATCAACTCCTGAATCCCTGAATCCAAGTCTTTGTTCAAACCAACTCCTGAATCCCTGAATCCGAATCTGTGTGCACACCAACTCCTGAACCCCTGAATCCAAGTCTTTGTTCAAACCAACTCCTGAATCCCTGAATCCGAATCTGTGTGCACACCAACTCCTGAACCCCTGAATCCAGAGTCTTTGTTCACACAAGCTCCTGAATTCCTAATCGAAGCCTTTCATTCATCAATTTCAAAAATACACAACTGGGTTCATCTGGAAGGATAGCAAACATTACAATATTCATGCAGCATCTTCCACAATAAAGACCAAGCGCTATCCTCTTCCTTAGCAGTAACATAACTAATAATTATCACTAAACATGCATTTCTATATTTAAATAACTTTCTAGCTGCAGTTTTACCTTTACTCCCAATTTGGAATGCTTAACTTTAGGCCCGTGCCATCACAGCAGGACCTTCCATGAATGTGGGACAGAGAAAGCTGGCATCCCCATCCTCTGAAGGGTGTGCATCCAGCTGGTACTTATTTTCATTCTGCAGTTCTCCCATTGAATAATGCAGCCACTGCACCAGAGGACGACATCTCCCATCCCCCCACCACAAGTTGAGCAAAAGCGCCACACTTTGTGATGAGATGTGAAAACTCTTGCTGATGCGAAACCCTCTTACCTTGGCCAACGATATGCGCAGTCATGAGCTGCCCTGTGTGGCTAAGAACTGGTAAGAATTTAATTCCAGACTATGGGGCGCATATTTGAACATGAGCCTTGCGATGAATTCTTTCCAATGTATGTTCATAAATCCTTTGTGCATAAAGCTAGCTTTCCTTCCTTTTTAAGCCAAACAAACAGCACACTTGCTTACAATGATTAGAATGTTGCAGTCCTTGTGCAATGTTCCAGAATGGAAAAAATTAAGTTTTCTCCTTCCTTCCAGGCCAGCTGACCTCCTATTGACAGACTGATGCTGAGATGACCACTCAAAGCTGGGCTGGTTGGCAGCAAACAGGAAAGTAAACACCACTTATAAACAAGACGGAGAGAGAAGAGTATTCCCACACATCCTCAGGGCCAATCTTGATTGGATTATATATTTTAGAAATTAAGCCTGGCAGACTCTTATAAAACACAGTAAGAGCATTAATTAACAAAAATTATTTCCGAAAAGAAAAAGAAATTCCGCCTTTCTCGGATTTTCCTAATAGGAATCAAACCTCTGTTCTGGTTATACATGATTACATTTGAAAAACAGCAGACCCCCACCCCCCCGCAGACTGCAATAATGAACACTTTGCCCTGACTGAATGAATGAGATCATCAATTTGAGTCATGCTGATGCTAGTTTCATTGAGCAGAAATCTACAATGGGTTTCCTGTTTGTGAAACACCACCTCATCAGTTTCTGCATGTTCCACTGATACAATAAATCCAGTTCTGTTATAAGGAACAAACTAGACCAGATAATGTAGGTACTAGCATTGAAAATGAGCATACACTACAAATGTATTATGCAAACAAATTCAAATGGGTCTACACAGGCTTGTTGTAGCATACCAAATTAAACGATGCATGCATTACAGCCTAATCTTTTAATATAATATAAATATATAAAAATATAAGCAGCTAGCTAGTGGCTATATACACTTGCCTATGCTGTTTAGTGACATACCGACATACCTGACTCAACCTGATCCTAATCATTTACTTTAAAAAAAAAAAATTACCGCAACCCAACCCATAGCACAGCAAATTCAGCGAATTCATTGGGGCACGAAGAAAATCCCTTCCTTCAAAAACATCAATACAATCGGACATTGCTAAGACACTGCGAACAACTCTTGCCCTGCTAGACTTACTGTAGAATGTGCTGAGTGAAATTTTAACTCACTCATGCCCCTTCACCGACGCAAATGACATGCAAATGTTCCATGATAGCGTGGAGCAGCCAAAGGAGTGCGATACTTGGGCAGGGAGGGAAACAATGCAATACCATAAGTGTGTTTAAAAGGGACTTTTAATGCATACAAGGGAGATGTTGCCTTGATTGTAACTGGCAATGCACTGTATTCCAGCATAATGAGCCAGTGAAATATCATGATCTCTTGCAGGGAGAGAAATTATTACTTTTTTAAAAATTATTTAACCTTGACTTAGCCAGTTAGGTCAAGTGCCAACTCGATTCTCATTCGAGTTGAAGACCTGAGGAAGTGGGAAGAGAATATAGGATTGTGTAGCAAACAAGAATCAGGAGGAGGACGACGTGGCTTGATGTACACAGAGCCAGTTTTTATGTTTTTAAAGTTTCCACCACAGTGGTTCAGGACCTGGTTTAGCATCTCATCTGAAGAATGGCACAAATGAAACCGAAGCGTGACGAGCGCGGTTGGGTACCTGGTTGCTGGCTGTGACGTTGGCCGCGGCTGGGGCGAAGGCATCAAAGAAGGACAGGTCCGGCACGGCTGCGTTTCCTACTGCCGGGGAGGCCTTGTTGAGCTGTGGAAAAGAATGAAGACAGAACACTCTTCACTCCTCAGCTCTCTGCGAAACCTCACTTAGCTCCTCAATCCCAGTGCTGGAGAGCCACGGGGTCTGCTGGTTTTCACTGCTACTCGACACATAACCGATCAACTACAGCAGCTGACTGCACAGCGAACGCACCTCACCTGGTTTCATGGGTCTGAATTGGTTGTGGACTTTACAATGAAAACAAAAAATAAAAACCGGCAGATCCTGTGGATCAACTGAAGCAGGATTGAGAACCCCTGACTTTGAGCAGGCTCAAAAAAAAAAAAAACCTGGGTAAAAATACGGTTTTTATGATGCTTTATGAAGTTTTTTATCATCCAATAACACCTAAAAGCAATTCTATTGTAGTTCAAAAACAGTCGATTGTGATATACCCTATTACAGGATAACTGCTTAGACTATCATCTCCAGAGAATCTGATGTATCATATGTGAGAATAAGTGACTATTTCTTTGGTCACGATATCAGCTTGTTGTGAATTCCATAATGATGTGCTGTTAGATCATTGTAAACTTGCCATGCCTATGAATAACAACAAATTTCCTCCTGCAAAGGATTCACAATGAAACAATGCTGTCACCTTTGGGCTGCCACACAAGTAAGAATACCTAAAATATGAGTCATATTGGTATCAACCTAGTACCTACGCAACCTTTTCATTGTCTAGTAAACTGTTGGGCATTTCTAGAGCTTGAACAATCAGTCACATGTTTTTCTTTTATAAAGGAAAAAAGCTATAAGAAGCATATTCTGTATGAGCTGAACTTAGTTTCAGTAGAGAAATGACAACGGCAATCAAGGGTTTCCGATGGAAAAATCGTGCCACATGTGTTCACTGTGAAATATATAATCTTGAAGACTTACACCTCTGCTAAATCAATCCAGCACTTTGCTTCAGGTGATGCAATTAAAGCATTTGCTATTTTCCCCAACAAAATCAGCTTGGCATGCATTGGACTTAATGGAATGTGCAAAAAACAAACAGAACAGTAAAAATTACAACAGTTTCACTCTTATATGATTTTGATACCTCCTTTTGTAAACAATACAAATCATGGGCAGAGGGTTTCAATTTGTCTAATTGTAGGCAGATTCTGACATTGCAAAATCATCCCTAGCAACAAGGCCTCTAAGATCCAACATCAGAAGAATCAATTTCAAATATATTTCACAAATTACAAATGTATGTTACGTGCATATTTGTGATATTGTACATATATTCCTAAGAATGTGTAGCATTATATATAATCCTATATATTTCATTATATTATCACAATATTGCAATTACTGACATTTTAAAACATAATGTATATTTTGGCACATATTACACATGTATTCCTTATATATTGGATTACTTGTTGTACCAGACAGTATCTATGACCTTATCTAAGAGATTCATGGTTTTTGAGCTGTGAGATAGTGGTTAGCAGCACACAGTTTGTGAAAGAAGGCTAAAAGCTAGTCCTGCAAGAACAGTGTCTGGATGGGGAGAGCACAGCATTCCTGTCTCATTAGTAAGCAGTAACTGCAAAATGGAAGGCAGTGTTTTGAATAAGACTAAATTGTTTATAAAGCCTTTCCTCTAGGTTCTGCAGTGATTTCACATCCACAATTTTAAAAAGTCTCTTGTCTGGCAAACAATGGACACACGTTTCCTTCACATGTTGGGTTTATTGCTGTCCTAGTGAAGGGATACACTCAGGTCTCTCAGCATACACATGGACGCACAAACACATAATGTGTGCACACATGCACACCCAGACAGACACACAGATAAACATACATACCCACAGACAGACATACACACAAAGACAGACAGACACACACACAAACACAGAGTCACTGGATTGCCAAACCAATGTGAGTGCCAAATATCACAAAATTAAGAACAGCCTGAGGGTCTGGAGTGTAGTTTCCTGCTGTATTCATTCACAAGCAAAAAAACAGGCCCAATCGGACAGTGGGCCTTCCTCCCCCTCTTCCGCCATGCCAAGTCCATCTCTTCACTCTTCCCATATGAGTGGGCTGACGGGACCCTGCCATCTACCGCCTCAGTAAACTGATCCCAATCTAAATCCCACCATCTGCATAGAAAAAGCTACAGAATCCTGTCTGAAGCCTGAGGTCCAATCGCATTGCGTGCACCTGAGTGGAGTGAACATAGTTTATAAGCCGAGTCACTGTAGTCACAGCAGCCATACCACCACGCACTCTGTGCTGCTGAATGGTTGAAGCTAAGCAGGTGTGGGATTGGTTGGGATTGGTTGGTACTTGGATGGTAGACCTCCTGGGAAAAAACCAAGTTGCTTCTGGAAGTGGTGTTGGTGGGCCAGTAGGGTCAAATAAACCCCAATGCCCCAGTGCAGTGATGGGGACACTGTGCTGTAGGAGATACCGTCTTTCAGATGAGACACTCAACTGAGGTCCTGACTGACTGTGGTCATTAAAGATCCCATGACACTTATCACAAAGAGTAGGGGTTTCCCCGGTGTCCTGGCTAAATTCCCAACCTGGCCCTTTCATTAAAACCACCTAATCATTCCCCAGTTTAATTGGCTAAAAATGTTTCCGTCCCTCTCCACCTCAGCTGATATGTGGTGAGAATTCTGGCACAGAATGGTTGCTGTTGCATCACCCAGATGGGTGCTACACATTGATGGTGGTTCATGTGTTTCTTCCTCATCATCGTAAAAGTGCTTTGAGTGTGAGAAAGGCGCTATATAAATGCAAGGCATTATTATTATTACTGTATTTGAGTGGGTTCAAGCAATCATTTGATTTTCAGCAAACTCACTTTCATCATTACTAAGGTTGTTACTCTTAACTTTTTTGTTTATTTATTCAAAGATAGATGAAAGTACTGTTACCCGATGGTTTGTGGTGGGAAACCTGTACCAAGGAGGTCGTGGGTTAGAATGGAACAGTATCTGCTGTTACACATTCAGGAAAATCTAAATAAATGACTCTCTAGACTGTTTGACTTTCAGTTTTAAAGACAATTAATCTAACACAGCGCATAAAAAAGGAACCGAAGTGACATTCTGGTCCCCTCTGGTGAGATCTGCACCTGGGGTCAGATACAACGCCCATATTACATATTTAACCAGTAAAACCTTTCTTTTATTTAAAAATTTTTTCATGATTTTTCCCTTTTTGGTAGCCAATTGGACCCTATGCAATTCAATTCCACCCGTGTAGCAACCGCTAGAGAATCGCCGCTGCAACCCCTTTGTCCGGTAGCAGGAAGGAGGGCGCGACATCCTCTTCAGGGCGTGACTCCTGAGGCTCCTAACCATGATTCCAGCTCACCCAGGGCTGTCTTATGTACGACGATTCTCTCCGAGTCCCTCCCCCCACCCCGGGAGCAGCCGGCAATTGCTACTCCCTCAGGGCCCCGGCCAGGCTCGGATCTGGCGGGACCGGGGATCGGACCCCTGATCCTTGGGGTGCAACCGCACAGACAAAAGGTCTGCGCCTTTGTCCGCTGCACCACCGCGGTGCCCCAGTAAAACTTTCCTGACAGTAAAGAACATTATGTCCAGCCAATGAACGTTTGCATTGGTGGTTTAATGGACAAAGTCGTACAGTAAATTGTTCTGACAATGCAACTCTGAATCAGCAGCTCGGACACAGCAAACTGCAGCTTGTATATGGGTCCGAGTGCATTATTTCCTTTTAATATAATTGAATCAATTCATAACATGTATCACTTTATTCTATAAAACCTATTTAGTTTGAATACATTTTCAGTACATTCAAATAATATATATTCTTTTATGTTTTGGCATCTCAACCCCCCAAAATTTCAGTCGGCGCAACCATCCGTGCAAATGAACAGACTAAGAAAACTATTTAAAATGGTATTTTAATGATAATAAATTCAAAATAAAATACTATGGCATTTTATTTTTGAAACCTTTCATATATTTTACAAATACCAATAGTTTAGTTGACATAATTGAAAATCTTTTGTCCAGCTATTTTTATGTTCTCAAATGTCAGGGTGGCACAACCATAAACATGGGACTTTATAATGAAATGAAGAGGTAATAACAGTAAACAGGATATTGCATCATCAAAAGGACCCCAAGTGACCTTTATGGCTGAGTGAAAAGGTTTGTAGATCTCTCTCAAATATTGATAAAAATAGCTACTTTCAACTTGTAGGTAGGCTGGTACACTTTCCATGTCAGGTGGTACAACCAATGTAAAACTAGGAAAATTATATTTTATCATAAAACTCTTTATTCTATTTAAAAATGGTATGTATGAATTTGATAGCAATGGAAAAAGCTAATACAGGCGTCCAAGTAGAAGCCCGTTTAATTTGAAATTAGTTGCAAAAGTCAGGTGGCGCAACCAGTAAGTCAGGTGGTGCAACTGCAAGGAATGTCACTATATGAAATAAATAATGTTATTTAAAGCTCTAAGATTATCTATTACATTTCTGAAATGTTTATTAGTTTTAAGTTAATGATGTTATACACTTTCAAACCTTTTTCATTATTTATAATTCTAGATTTAGTTTCTTTTCACTGTATTATGTGATGTATATTTATGCATTGTCCTGTGTCGTACGAAATGATAAGGTTTAGAACAGGCGTTCCCTACAGAAAGACAGTAGACAATATAAGTTTGAACACAAACTTCAAGTTGGCTTGAAAAAGCAAAGGACAGAGTACACTATCTTTTGGTAATAGAAATTAGACATTACACAACAAACAATAGACATTATTAGCAATGGCATGTATTAGTATGAGCATGTTGAACTGAAATAGGCTATATGAACTGAAAGCTGAATGGAACTGGATAAATACAAATTCTATTAAAAACCATGAACGAGTAGAAAACAAACAAGCTTTACCCATTCAATAATTCCTATTGACTTTAATAGTTTTTTTAAGTGGAATACCATGAATTGTATGAAATCTTTCAAAATGGACAAAGAGGTGGTTGCTATGGTCTTACTTGTTGGTTGGTTGGTTGGTAGGTAAAATATTCATTCATAAATTCAGTCACAAACCATTCTATTTACTTACAGGCTGTATTCCTAGATAAACAGAGCTGTATTGTAATGATGTCTGAAGCGCATTTTCAGAACTCAAAAGTCCGTCTATTGCAGTGCGCACGTTTTCCATTGAATGACAATTCACGCATTAGGTGTAAATGACAATTTGCGCATTAGGCTTGATATAGGTGTTATCAGCTCCTTTTTAATGGATAGCCATTGTCCCGTGCCATCGCACATCGCCTGAATGTTGATGGCGTGGGCTGAGAGCAATGTAATGTGGCATCGTTTCCCTTCGCCGAGGGAAAGGTATGTGGACCTATGGAACCTTTTATTATTATGCATTTTTGATATAGCCTACACAATAATAATATTTCACATTGTGATCTAGATATTTTAGTCATGCTTGGCGCGCCCCCTGTGTGTAACAGACAGGAGCACACCTATGTAGACGCACTTATATGCACCGTTAAAATAACATCTAAACAATTGCTACATGACTTTAGACCAGGTTTGTGGTAGTTCTAGCGCAAGCGCTTTCTGCTGGCTCAAGATAGCAATACGCCAAAAAGAATCCTGGCCACTCCTCATCTTAAGACCAACACGCCCAGTTCACTTGTAATGGGCGCAAGAATACATGCTAGTTAAAGGACGTAAGCGTTAGGCGTTATAATGAACCTAGCGCCGGGTGTAAGATAGCAAAGACACTTGCGTTTGGGTTAGCGCTGCTTTGCGCCGGGTGTAAGATAGGGCCCAATGTGTTAGGCACTGTAGACACCCCAAGGGATACTTGCCAAAGATTTCACTTTGAATAAATAGTAGGAAAATATATATATTTTTACAAATATTTGGTTGCGCCACCTGACATTTTTTGGGCGGTGAAGTTAAAAATACAGTCAAAAAATGAATTGAAACACTTTGAAATGTTATTTAACAAATGCGACTTGTTTAAACACATTGTTCCAGACTCAAAAATATGCATTACATCCATTTTGAAAAGACTTTTTAAAAATACCTTTTTAGAAGCTTTATTTGTCATTGACCCATATGCATTTGAATAGAATGAATGCTTAGTGTAGAGCTGACTCATGCCAGTTTTTGAGATGATAATCACATGTTATGAAGATGCAAGTACCATAGTTCTCTTTTCACTGAAAGCTTTTATCGCTACCCCTGAAAACACAGTAATAATGATTATTATGTGAGGGTATCCAAAGCTAGAACAATGGTCATTTATAGGTCTTACCTCAATATAGTCTTCTGGAACCAGGCCTACTTCACCCTTGGAGTTCTGAGCTTCGATCCAGCCTCCACCTATGTTCTGCAATTGGATTAAAGTTTGTGATAAACACAATGGCCAGCCTTGCTCAAACTGACTGACCTCCAACATTTCATTAGAATGTGGGAAAAGCTAAGCTGGTCTCACAACCCATTAACAGCAATTTTAACACCTTTGGTAACAAGACAATTCAGCTGATATTGTTAATAATTTACAACAAATATTACACCATTCTTCATTAAGTGTTAAGTTAATAGTTCTTAAAATGTTGCCTTTTTTTTACTTGTGTACATCAAATAAGACACTGAGCAAACAATTTAATTATCACGTTGTATTTACAGGAAAACAAACTCAATTTTATCTTTTGTTTCTACCAAAGACATTTTTTCAATTCCTGAACAAAAGCTTAATTCACTTAATTCATTGCGCTAACAAGACATAACATGTATGCTTTATTCTAAATATTTTAAATAAGCAAATGATCAGATGTGGCTGACGGCTTTACAACACCGTGAGCAGTCACACACACTGGAGCCAGGCCATGTGGGATCATGTGGTTGCAGGCTTACCTGGTTGGTGATGGTGATCGTCTCACCCTCTTTCACCGTCAGCTCATTATTTCCAGGTTCAGCTATGAAGTCATATAAAACCTGAGCCTAAAAAGTGACAGAGATGGAGAGAAAGAGAGATGGTTACATATGATAACATGTAAATACACAGCGGTACAGACCCACTTTCCACACATCTATCGAGGAGCACTTGAAATATGTGTGTATATGGATGGTTGAAGTGACATGGGCTTTTTTATTTGACGTCAAACACAAATAAATATCTAAAACAAAATTTTAAAAAATGTATATTGTTGATTTGATCATACATTATTAGGACTTACTGGAGATTCAAGCAATGCATCATTATTTCTTTCCAAAATGTAATATACATACATATACAAACACACGCATACAGTACACTCCTTTTTTAAGTCACAAACCTACAATACTACAACCCCTGGCAAAAATGATGGAATCACCACATTTAAAGGATGTTCACCCATATTTCTTACTTTGTAGCAAATAAACAAATCACAGATATGACACAAAACTATTTTTGTTTAATAGCTGATCATTCTGGCTTCGTGAAACATACCTCAAACAAATAAAATAAAATAATTTTAATTAATGGCATATTTTTCAGAAAAATCATTATGTTTGCACGGGCACACACTATTGTGTTGGTCCTAGAAAGAATGTCGATTAAGAGGCAAATGTAATGTTCATTCCTGTTCGTATTCACATTTCCCTACATGAGAGGGCATAGAGATATCCTTCATTGAGTAAAGTGTACAGTGGTTTAGCCAAGGGTGGAACAGGACAAGAAAAAACACTGAACAAGCAGAACAGGTTGAGCTGGAATATTCTTCTCAAAAGCACAACTATACACTCCAAACACGTGGGACGACCCCCATGAGATGCGCTGCATGTAAACTAGGGCAGAGTTGCGATTTAGAGTGCTTTTTTTGGGTGCCTAAAGCCCATTTTACAGCAGCAGACCTGCTTAAACGCGTCACACAGCATTTTCTCCAGCTTTACTTCACATGGAACACTGGGACAGGAATAGGTAAATCGGGATTGGACAGCCACCAGTCTCCTTTCCAAGCTGGCTTTACTAGACTGATAGGCTTCAGACACTGTTTGATAAACATTTTATTTAGCTACTCTGCGAAATGGACAGGAAAATATATACGGAGCTAGGCTACATCTTAGAAAACATGGCCTAAGATTGCCACGAGCCTATAGTTTTGTCTCTCTTGTGTGCACTGTACTCAAGGGGACAAAGGACAACAAGATTAAAATATGAGGCATTGAGGGAAAGAAATGCATTAAATTTAGTTAACCAACTCATACACTTGACAGTGGTTAACCAACTTGTACAATTGACCAAAAGCAAAACAAGAGAGGGTGACAATTAAGAACACAAATGTGTGATGCTTGCGGGAGAAAATGTGTGTCTCCTACATTATGTGCGATCATATCTTGTAAGCTACACCTGCATAGGCAACTTGCTTTGGCCTACAGAGATTGTAGGCTGCAAGAGATAGGCTGTTGATGATTTGTAAGCTATCATATCATATTCTGACATTAATGACATTTTTGTGAACTACTTTCACATCTATAGGCTTACCCCTAGAATAGCCTAGAATAAACAGCGGTGCGTTAATGCAAGGCTGGTTACGCCTAAAGGTGGTAGCCTGGACTGTTTGCACTGTTAACCTTCATCAAGACATTTACTTTAATATTTATTAATTAATCATATGTAAAACTCTTAAACATTAGATTCAAGTGCTTTTAAATGAATACTAATTACAGCATTAAATGCAATAACAGTGTTTAATTTTAGGCCAAGAAACTAACAAACCGATAAACGATTGAAAGTATGTTTTTCTTACAATAGCCATACTTAATGAAACTAAATTTTTTAGTTTTAATCCAAGTGTGGTTGAGTTAACAGACTCAACCTGGCACTCTCTAAGTTAGCCAGGGAAAAAACAAATACAAAATATAAAGCCATCGTTCGTCGATACAAATATATAGGCCTATGTACATATGCCCTAGTGCCATAAAAGTAAAGCTAATGCTACTTTTTACTCCAGATAATTATATTGTGAAACATAAGCTTAAAACCATAACAGGATTCACTCTATATATGAATATGCTGAGGAATAATGCTCCCACTAGGATGCTAGTCAATTAAGCATACTATTGATAAAATATGAAAACAAATGTTTATATTTCAGCAATTCACTGTAACTGGTATAACAGAATTTTTTATGAGTGCTTGTGTAACATTTCTCACCAGAAAATAATAAAACTGAACTTTACCTGCTGCTACCCCATAGCACATGGATGAGACATAATTAAAAAAGAAATAAGTAATACACCACATACGAGAGGGCAAATATACATAAAAAACTATGTGACCCCGTACACACACACACACAATGTGACATTAGCAGTTTTTAATTTATTTTTGTATAGCCTATTGGTTGTGTCTTGCAGTTTATTAGACAATAGTAATTCAGATTTTCCCGATAACATTTTTTAATAAACTATTAAGAGTCTGCCTGGGAGTATTGGTTTACTCAAGTAAATGGTCCCAACCCTAATGTAAACATCTGAATTGAAGGACAGGACAGCAAACAGCCCCCACGGCCACCCAAACCAACAAAGCTCTCCATGTAAAACCAGCCTTCTCAGGCACGCAGAGCCCACTGGTGAGAAGACTGCAGCTCTGTGTCTGCCTGGCAATGAGTGATGGCAGAAAGTGCCGGAACACTGCAGAGAGTGTAGGGAATAAAAATTGCTTTGTTCATTGTAAACTTGCTTTTGCAGTCTCTTTAGCCATAATGCTGCATTACGACGCATGTGTGTGATAATTAAAGTTTTAATACCAGTCAGTAATGAAAATTGGCACCAAAAATTAGAAGCATTACAGTTCTGTAGGCATCATCAGTTGACGTGTGGCTCGTTCCTGACAAGCCTCGATTTAAAACCTAAACCTGTGTGCTACAGAGCCAAAGAAATCTTACTCAGCAAAGTACAAAACAATAAACTGCAAGGAGTACATTCATTATATTTCACGACATCCCATAAATTGAATTCATCTTTTATCTGGCTAATTATTAAACTCTTGGAATAGGCTAACCATACTTCAGGAGGGTCATATCTGTATTTGGATTTCATGCAAACTTTTGCTCTTATTTTTTAACTATACACCAATGCCTTCCTTTGTAGATTACAGCATAATAAAATGTTTCATACAGGAACATAAGACCAGCTTCAGCTGTCAATAATGACCTTATCAATGAATGTAGCTTAAACATCAGATCACATAAATGATTTGGCTAATTAAGTAATTAAGAGCTGAGACAGTGTAAAATCCAGAAACATAAATAGCTTGACGTTGATATCCACAGTCCTTGAGTTTTTGAAATCAAATGTTAGATGAGACACCTGGAGAAATTGATGACTCAAGCTGGAGTAGAGCAGGAGGACAAACTGAAATCACCACCCACTGTTTTCCTCTCACTACGTCCGTCTCTCTTCACCACACTGACGAACCAAATGGCTGCCTCCACTCTCTTACGCATATATGATACATATATGATGCAGATATGACGAATGCCACCTATATCTTTACAGTGAAAAGATTCCTTTCCTTCTGACTTTAATATGTCAAGTCATGTCCCTGTACTCCACTATGCTATACAAATATAGTAGACATACCTATGTCAACAACAAAAAAAGGGTGTCGAGAGTTAAACCAGGACACTTAAAGACAACCCTTGAACAATCCTTTTCAGTCACCCTTGCCAGTGTAGGACACATGCACATTTAGTGACACATGGTGCAAAGGAAAGAAAAGTCTATGGAAAGGACAAGAGAAATGCAAGCAAACTGCTGAAAGGATGAGAAATCAGGCAATTCTGCAGAAAAATTTACAGTAGAAAAACAGATGTCATTTCCTCTTTCTTTATGCACCCGATTCCACACTTTATGAGTCACATGCAAGTCATCAAAGAGAACAGTAAAGTAGCCTATATATCATCGCAGACATATTTGCTCCAGAGCGTAATGCTGAGGTGCAAAGGTTATTTCAGAAAGGGAAACGCACCATTACCACCAATAAGCACTCATCATAACCTGTTGAGAAACTCCCTTGGCTATAGCTACTGAAGTGCCTGAGAGATTAGGAAGGACTCACAGAATGTGTGTGACTGGAAGTACATTACCCAACATTCATAAATCAACCTTGTAAGGATACTGTACTTATTTACTTGAAGTTCTTATCCAGAAGGACTTACAACATTGTCATTTACATGTCAAGGGCACATATTTACAGACTCTGGCTTTAAATACGTTTTGAAATTTCATTTCAAACATTTGTATAATTAAAAAAAGCAGGGGCAAGACTTGCTCGAAAAATTGCCAAATGTCTAGGCCTACTATAACCTACTAAGCCTAGGTTACATTATTTGACAGGTGTACACACTTTAAAAAGTGCATTGCATTCTATACATTCTTCCCTGCCATAATGGAATGATAAATAATTTTTAAAAGCCAGTGTTCTAATAAGCTATAAATAAAGCTATAAATAAAAGTTGTGAAAATTAACATATTCTATGACATTTGTATTTTGTTGATTTGGTTATACAGTATTATCATACAGGCCTACAGTATTATTATAAATGGCATGTTCAGACACGTTTACCTGAAATGTGACTTGTTTTGATATGCACAGCGAAAAATTCTGCCCGCAATGTCAACAACCAGTTCAAATAAGCATAAGGTTACTGTCTATCAATTGAACCAATGCTTTACTGAAACACACTTGTTGGTAAAAAAAAAAATGCAACAACGTCTCGTATTTTTGTGATCCAAGTATTTAAGTTATTTATTATGGACTGGGAAGCAATGATGCGACACCGTGAATTAAAAAAGTGGTTTGTGCTTTAATTAACATCAAATTAAGTATCCGTCTATGGTAACGAAATGAAGCAGTGACAGAATGACAGACACCGTCACCAGTGGCATAGGCTACCTGTGGGTGAATATTGACTTAATGCCACGTTGTTTACATAACATTACAAAAATGCTCAGGGCACAATTGGCCGATATTTCTATGGGCTTTGCATGTAGCAATCGTTAATCGCTTTATAAAAGTCAAGATTTAAACCAGACTTTGACTTAACGCGCCATTCCAAATGCGTTTAAGTATTCTTTCAACCACCAATCGAATCAAGGACTGTGCTAGCCTACCTTCCTTTTGGTTCTGTATCTGGCATTGCGGAGATCCAGTAACGTTAATAATATACTGTACAGACCAGGGTTTACAATGCTGTAACGTTAAGCATCTTCTCCGCAACATGCAAATTAAGTTCTCTCCACCTTAATTACAATTTTATCTAAAATAATGCCTCATTTTAAATGGCTACACTAACTTAGACGAACTCGCTTCTGTTAAACATAAGTGCTTGACTAACAATTCACATAGCCTACAAAGACATTTAATGTTAGCCTAACTAAGCTAATTACGTAAACGACAAAACAATAACACAATGGTCCTTTCCGAACATAAACGTTGGCTAAGCTAGCAGCTACTTCTGACCAACGATACCCTAACATTAATTATCTAGCTTGAATAACGTTATCTGGATGGATCCATTAGAAAATGCCAACCATGTTTGAAGTCATTGTGTCTTAGTTAGGTTAACTAGATTAGGTTAACTGTGAGAATATTCTTCTTTAGCCTATAGCATTTGAAAGTAACGTTAGGTGACTTATTCACATAGCCGCGCCATAACAAAACTAACGTTACACATTTCAAAATAAATGTAGACGTCAGCACACGGCGTCTACAGCATCTACGTTAGCCATGCAACAACTGTTGGTCCACTTAATTACGCGTCCTATCTTTCGCGACAAATCACATTAAAGCTTTAAAACAATATTCCTATGTATTAATAAAGCGCACGTGATGATTAAATTAAATTTGTTGTTCATACATTCTCTAAACATGTCGCTTCTCTACTTTTTCGTCTGCTGAACCGTAAGTTTAAATGCACTACATATCCCATTATACACCGGGAGGCGTTATGACCCCCATTGGAAGGGGTGGAAAAATGTCACAAGACACTTTTAATATATCAAAAATGTTCATCTTTAATACGCACCTGTGTCGTATTTAGCCATTTATTCGGTAATAATCTGATCTAAATGCCGATCTCAACGAAAACCTTGTATAAAATGCAAGTGTTTTGACAAAGCACACATTTTACAGTTCAGCATAGCCCGAAATTGTCTTCCTTGCTTCTCCCCTCTAATCAGCCGCATTAGACACTGAAAAATCCAAATGGATTAAGCAAACTTCCAAAGCAACTAGTTAAAACATATCCTACCTTGTTTGCCATTATTGTTGCATGTATCAATCATTTATTTAAATAACAAAAAACGTGATGTTTTTTTTCTTGTTTACGATTCCTCAACCCGACATTTCTTCTCCGTGCACTGGGCGAAAACAAGGCAGTTCTTAGGGAGTGCTTGCTGGACTAATTTTAATACATCACTAAATACAGGTTGCCCTTTGACCCGAGAAAGCGAAAATACATTTTCGGATAATTTTGAACGAGAAACCTTCCAAGAGTCAGTCACACACGCTTTTTCGATCGAATAATTAGCTCAGTTAACTTTGTGTTGGTGCAGCTTCTCCCACACGAAGAGAACAAAACCGGAAAGATAGCCCACTGGACGCTCGCCAAGACATTTATGACAAGTTAGCTTGGTAACTGTCTGTAGATACAGTTTAACAGTTTCTCCACCATACAGCCTACTTTCGATAGAACATAATAATAATAATAACAATAAGAAGAAGACGTAATAAAATTGTCCAGAATTCAATAATTTTTGAATCATTGATGGTAGTTTTTCGGATTTTTTACAGAACCCTAATAGGCTACAGTAGAGAAGCTTCTGTGATGTGCTGTTAAAAAAGATAGGCCTACATTTAATGTTTCCAACCAAAGGAAAACAATATGCAGCAATATGGCAGGCAATCATTTAATAATTTGTATTCGAAAAGTTCATCAAAAAGGTCCACATGAAAATATTAATGTCAGATCTCTGTATAAACAACATACTTGGGTGACTGAATAAAGTTACCTTAAAATGATTGGGTAGCCTACGCTACTTCAACTGCTGTATGCAATCAAATGATGTTGTATTGTAGGCCTTTGTATAGCTATTGTATTGCGCAAAGTGCCAAATATTTGGAGATTATAGAACTTAAGTATCATAGTAGTAATGTATATTATTTCAAATTGGTTCAATGCAACACATCAATGGAACTGGTGTGGGAGCCTTCTATGTTTGAATGTTACAGCAGTACATTGGGGTTAGCTTGCCCTCTGCTGGCCAAAATTATAGCACACAGGAGTAATTGGTGGGAAGGACAAAAACACATTGGCCAATTATATGATATTAGACTGATCAAAGTACAATGCACCCCAGCTGTAACCTGTTGTGTCCAGGCAAGGGCCGATATGAACAAAAGATGGGTGAAATTGCAGCCACAGCATCCAGCATCCCAATATGGCATGTGTGATCTCTCTCTCTCTGTCTCTGTCTCTGTCTCTCTCTCTCTCTCTCTCTCTCTCTCTCTCTCTCTCTCTCTCTCTCTCTCTCTCTCTCTCTCTCTCTCTCTCTCTCCTCTCTCTCTCTCTCTCTCTCTCTCTCTTTCAGTAGTGCTATCTTTGTGAAAGGAGGGTGCACAAAGTACTGAAAACTGGAGTCACAATAAGTTATTATTATGCCTACGACATGTTCTATCAAACGTATGTTGTAGAAACTGGCAAGCCTCATCTAGGGTTAAGAAGGCATTTCTAAGGAGGCCTTTGGAGGAAAGATACTTAGGGCTCTATTTTCAAACCAGCGCAAGGGGACGGTATAGTCAAACGCAAGCTTGTTGACAGCATCAACGTCTTAAAACTGGCGCTATGGCGTTTCTCAGCAATACCGCTAGGATCAACAAATTCTCAACATAACATCCTTTCGCTTGCGCTGCAGTGGGATGGGTGGCGCTGTCTGGGGCGTGTTCTAAAATACTTTCGGCTCAGTGACAATTTGAACCAACGAAAACCCATTGCGTTATGATCAGCTGGAACCACCTCTTAGCGGAAACGCAATAGACTCTGGCAATTTGGCAACTTCTTAGTCATGTAGTTCTATGTAGTGTCTATAGGTGATGCCAACATTACACTTCCATTTAATGAACAAATAGCCTATAATTATTATTAATTAATTAATTTTAATTTAAACTACTAGAATAAAACAGGACAGCTTACAAGAAACTTGCGATCATGTAGGCCAATAGCCTATAATATATAAATTACACATTGACACAGTTGAATCATAAGCCCACCATTTGAATCATAATTATGCCTACATCACCAAATGTAGGCTAATTAATGCATTCGCCACCTCCTCCCGTGCCTTCCGAACTTCTGGGAGACGAGGTGGTGTGGATTGTGATCCATAAATTACTACAGTCCTAGCCTGTACTTCTGTTGCAAGTATGTCTGATTCCTGTGCGGAAAATCGCTCTTGTCGTTGACGGTCCAGTGCGTTTGGGTTGCTCATTATGAAATTGCATGGAGCGATTGCGTTCCAACTGGATTTTTTTAAAGCATGAGAACAACAATTTGATTGGCTACCATAGAGACACACCTTGGACATTTAAACCCAGCCTTTTAGCAATACCGCCATAAGGTGCGCCAAGATTGCCGTCATGAAATTACCAAATTTCTCGCCGACACGCCCTCAGAGCGATACCGCCAAGCGATTACTCTTGCGTTCACCATTGCGTTTGGTTTATTAAAATAGAGCCCTTAATCACACAAAGCATAAATGACACTCATACTTTCCCCATTAGTGTATAAGATGCCAAGTTTTCCTCTTGTTCAGAGAACAAGAACAGGCTCTCAGTAGGAATACAATGAAATTAAACTATTGTGCATGGGGCTGAAACTATTGTGCATGGGGCTGAAACTATTGTGCATGGGGCTGTTCATGTTGACATCATTGACATCAATATTTCAGAAGAACTATAATTATTACTTGTGAAACTTTCTTTGAGCAATTGTATTAGTATGAAATAATACAATTTAGTATTTTTGGGGCATGCAATATATAGCGTGTGCACTGTGCAGTCGTAGGTTTTTTATGTTTTGGCTCTGTACTCCAGCATATTGGATTTGAAATGAAACAATGAATATGAGATTAATGTGCAGACTGTTTTTGAAAGGTATTTGCATCCATATCCAGTTATCCATGTAGGAATTGAAGAAAAATGGAAGAACTCAGTCCAGTTTTGATAAACCATATTTTTCAAGGCTGGTATTATTTTTCTGATAAATGGTTGGATATTTGCACTTTTACTTTTGCACTATTTTTATTAGGAATTTAAATATTAAAACATTTTTCATGCAAAAACTCCACCAATTTAAATTAATGAAAATGTTTATTTTCTCAAAACTGGTGTAAGTTGACTGAGTGAGTTGACCGGAAAGCTTTGGAGTCTTCAATTACAGCCCAGAAACTGGCTCACTTTTCATTATTGATGATGTGACTGCTGATGGCAGGTGCAGGATGAATTCTGAAGTAAACAGAAACATCTTATCTGTTCAGATCCAACCAAATGCCTCAAAACTCATTGGACGGTGCTTCACCTTGCAGCAGGACAATGACCCCAAATGTACTGCTAAAGCAACCAAGGAGTTTTTCAGGGCCAAAAAGCGGAATGTGCTTGACTGGCCAAGTCAATCACCCGACCTGAATCCAATTGAACATGCGTTTCACTTGCTGAAGATAAGACTGACTGCAAAAAGCCCCCAAACAAACAAGAACTGAAGATGGCTACAGCACAGGCCTGGCAAAGCATCACAAGGGAAGATACACAGCCTCTGGTGATATCTATGGGTCTCAGACTTTACTCATCGAATGCAAAGAATTTGTAAGCAAGTATTAATATGGAAACTTTATTTAAGATTATGTTCCTTTGTCCAATTACTTTTGGTCTCCTAAATAGAACGATGTATAAAAAGGGCTGTAATTCCTACATGGATCCCCCGATATGTATATACCCTCAAATTAACGCTGACAGTCGGCACTTTATCTACATATTCATTATTTCATTTCAAATCTAGTGTGCTGGAGTACAGAGCCAAATTACAACAAAAATTGTGTCCCTGTCCAAATACATACTGGACTGCACTCTGTGTGTGCGCGTGCGTGCGTGCATGCATGCGTGCATATATCTACAGTGCAATGCTCTGTACTCCAGCACATTGGATGTGAAATGGAACAGTGACCATGAGGTTAAAAGACAGACTTTCAGCTTTAATTTGAGGGTGTTTACATACATCCATATTGGGTGAACTGTGTAGAAATTGTAGTCCTTTTTATACATACATGTGCTCTGATGACTTGAGTTGTAGTACTTTCAGTCTTGTCACATCCAACAGATTCGGCTTTTCTATAGAGCCTATTCAGGCATACGGTGTGATAAACAGCATCAATAGCGATCATGTCACCACCAGCTAGCTGAGCCAACAGATGGTT